>VMDR010002420.1:0-92815 GCA_007922815.1 Macrotus californicus
TGAGAGCTGGTGAGTCCCTCGTGTCTTCTGTCCTACTTGTAGGCCCCTTCCCTTTAAGCCCCGACGTTTTCCAAAGTTAGATAGGTGGATTAAACAAAAAAAAAGAAAAGGAAAATCATCTAAAGTCCTTTCTCTTACAGCCCAGATTCCCGTGAAATCAGACCTGTAGAGGGAGCCTAGGTTTGTCACAAAATATTGTAGAATTGTGAGTAAACCACTTGGATATCGTGACTTCAGAAAAAATACCTCCAAATTTATGTCTAAGTAGTATATTTTAACAGGGGATGATGATCCTTTTTTCCTTTACATGTAGAAATAGGATTAGGTTAACATGGCTCCCAGGGAGATATATTGATATTGATCTGTTTGCACAACTTTTAAGGAAACGTTATTTCAGCATAAAGATAATTGTGTTTTATTCTTCGCCTGATGATGGAATAGTAGTAAGTTGATTTAAACTACCAGAATAATGGATAAATGATGCAAGTTAGGCAATTTATATATATATTATAAAATTGTATATAAAGTGTGTGTATATATATATATATATATAATTATGAACTTTGGATCTGGTGATTTTTTTGCATGTCTTTTTTCCCTTATGAGAGAACTTAAATATACTCTCACCTAATGATCACCCTATCTGTGTCTTACTTGCTTAGAAATATTCACTGATTTCTTTTTCAGGTTCTCGAGGTTATATTTTCAAGTTTAAAAGTACAATGTTGTAAGCATAATTTGAGTCACTTTATTTAAAGGGAGAGCTAGGCACATGCGTGCGAACACACACATACATGGCAGGGGAACTGTCCCTTCTAAGGGACTTTGAGAGAGCTTTCGTCATTATTTAGGTTTTTAAATCCTTAGTGAAATGTTAGTGACCCGCTTGGTAACTCTGGAAAGAATTATTTTAGGTGTATGGGAGGGGGTTTGAGGAAGAAGACGTTTTGTAATAAATTATCACCATAATGGATTATCTCTGAAATTTGACATTGAGGATTTTTTTACAGAAAACATTTTCCTAAATTGGAATATACTTCTAGGACAAGTAGATATTTTTTCTAAATAGAGTTCTGTTTATGTTTGGCATGGTTTAAAATTGTTTAACTAGGAATTTGAAACATTATTGATCACGTTCATTCTGTTTTGTTGATTTTAGGTAGTCACTTGAAACTTCCATTTGAAAGACAACTTGGAAAAATCTAGAATTTTGTTAGTAAAGGTTATTCAGTTGGGAAAATAATAATGATGGTCAACACTGTAGCTTAGAATTCATGCATAGGACTTACTTTGAGGTAAATGCTGTACTTTGCGTTGACTCCTTACTGCTAACTGATCGCAGATTATCTGGGCAGGATTCCTGGTCTGCCTGGTGTTCTCTGATATAGATTTGGCCCTTTACCAAGGGACTCCGGTAAAGAGGCATCACTAACCTAAGCAGCAGGTACTGTCCAGTATTCCGGGAGATGGTTGGGACTCCACCATCTGCTGGTACTAGTTACGAAGAGGGCAGTAGGATGACCTAAAAGTTAACTCATTGGGTAAGTGAGGGGAGGTTCCAGAGAGTGAGAAGCAGGGATGAGCAGGGGAAAGAGAAGTCCAAGCTAATGTAAAATACTTTCAGTTGCTTTAGATTTAAATGATGAGGTTTGAAATCCAGAGAAAAGTCAATGCATCATCACTTGCAGTGTACCTGGTGTAATTAACCTTGCGTTTCCTTTTGTGCAGTCGTTTGGGTGGCTGAGGAGTGGAGGCTCTGGGAGAAAATTGACCTTGCTTTCCTGCACATGCATATGGAAATTCCATGCAGGGACTTTACAATTAATATTGATTCAATGTCAGAAGCACAACATTGATTGCGATGGAAAACACTGTCAGGGGCGACCTCCTGAAATTTTCATTTGGAGTGTATGAAAGCACAGGCCCTAATTATTGATTTATGTGCAGCTATTGAGGGGATGTGCTGAGGCCTGTGGTAATCCACTTCTCATCTGCTACAGAGGCAGCTTTTTCATCCCAGTTTGATGATGCTTTATATATTTCTTCCTAAAAAGAAGAAAATGTTTGCGATAGAAGCAATACAGTTACCTACTTAAGGACTTTTTCATATGGTGATAAATATGAATGTGTAAATACAAGTTTAGAGAGAGGGCGGCTTTTACTCTAGCCCATGAGTTTTGTGTATTATGGATCTCTGTCAAAAGCGCCTTCTGTCAGCAAGTGATTAAGAAAGCCTTACCTTGAGTAGACACAACCGAATTCTTACTGGTTAATAGGATGCTACAGCCTCACCTGGGGCACCATTTTGTGTCATGAATCCAAGGACATTCTTACAATGACACTGTGGACATGTGAACATATTTTTCGACCAAACATTCCTGGGTTAACAACTACACAGGGAAGTCCAATTAGCAATCTATTCATTTGGGCCCTATGTACACGTCTGCTGTCAACTCTAATTACTTATTTTTTGAAATAAAAACTTTGGCTTTCACTGTGGTCTCCGGTGCCTGTCAGTGACTGATAATCTGTTTGAACCACCTCAGCTGTATTAGAATTTCACAGGTCTGCCATCTGGTAGTAGGAACCAAAGCTCAATCAATACTTATACTTACAAAGTGACAGTTCCTGAGAAGGGATGGTTTTGACTCAAGTGAATGCATGGTTAATATTTAGACTAGAAGGACAAGCAGAGCCGTGATTTGTGAGTCGATAATGATTATTCCATGCCATGGAGGTCTCAGTCTCAAACAGGAAAGAGCCATTATGCTGTAAAAGTTGCAGGACATGAAACCTGTGCTTTCAGCGCTCAGGGGGAGGATGTGAGGGGGGACAGCCAGATTGGACGAATGACAGCCCGATGACTCTGGCAGTAGCAAGACAGCCATGTCTGCCTTTCAAATTTGTTTATATTGGAAAGTCCTTCTAGAAAATCTGCATTCCGCAAGAACACTGGCTGAGAGCCGATTTCTGCTCAACTGGACTCTCCTACCTCAACAGCGAACAATTTCTGGACCTTCCCATGCCTCGGAAATCCCCCACAACTGGGGGTATTGACAGGCAGTGTTTGCCAACGCTGATTTGTGTTTCCACCTATGGACTGAGAACCCGACGAAGCCTCTGATTGATGGCCTTGCCGCCCAGAGCCATGCGTTTTCAAAGTAGAAGGAAGTGCAGTAAAAAAGCCCCGCACACTCCCGGGGCAGAAGTGACAGTGACATACAGATGTGGTGCAGAGGTGACACTGAGGTGTGGGCGTGACGGGTAGGTACAGAATCATTACGCCGAGCCTTGGATGGCGTGGTCGCCACTTCATTTGTTCAGGGACAATGCCTGAAATCACTGGGCATCCAGTCCTTCCTTCAGCGCTCATTCAAGTTCTTCTTTGTGTTTGCAGGTCTTTGCCTATGCTAAATGAAAAATATGTGTGTGGAAAACTAACTTTATTTTGTCAACATATATATTGAAGTGTAGGTCCTCTTTGGAACTAACCACGACCACTAAAACTTCAGTATTAACCCAAAAGGTTAATTGTGCATCGTTATTATTCGTAGTGGCTTTCAGAGTTAATTTGTTCTAGATCAAAATACTAGAATTCCTCTAAGTCTTTTCTCTCACATTTTTGTCAGTATAAGTTACTGTTTTTACCTAACACTTTGGAACGTTCTCAAACTTTAGAAGACATAGGCTTCTGCTAAGGGAGCCTATTTAAGTTGCAGATTCTAAGGTTATGGTCCCCAGAGATTGCCATTGAGTAGTTTTGGCATGGGGACCCAACAATCACGTGTGGGTCTGTTACAGATAACTGCAGACATTTGGGGAATCATCAAGCAAGTGCGCTGATTTTGAATCCTGGTTAATTTTAAGTTTTAGTCATTGTTTTTTTTTTCTTGTGAAATTATATATTATACTATTGTTTTTAAAAGAAATACACATAACTGTTCCTATAGTTTTGGTGCTGTTCGAGATTCTTCGTGGATCAGCCTCAGTTCTGATAAGTTGATTTTTATACTTAGGTATTTTATGGAAATATTCCTTGAAAGTTACAAGTGTCTTTTGTAGAAGAACCACATGTCATTGCACTTGAAACTTAGCTTTTATATTTTGTTTGTCTTAGATATAATTCAGTGTGCAAGTGAAATTCCATTTGCTTTTATATCTCTTTAAAGAAATCTCTCAATAAGCAAATAAAATAAATGAAAGATGGGGAATAGAAGGGAAACTATACTTTCATTACCTAAAATTATTAGCCCTTCAAGAATTTACAGCTTATTTACAAAACTCTCTAGGGCAAAAAGTAGTATATATTTAGCAGTTAGAGCCACATTCTTTAATAATAACTTAGAAAAAGGGGGAATAAAGGACAAAGGAATGAGCAAAAGGGAAAAAAATATTTAATCATTATATACTGAAAATTATTTGCATAGAAACTTGGCTCTTGCCATATATGAAAGATATCACAAATTCATTTCTCATTTATTTCACCGATTGTGTTTAAGTATCTGCTGTATATGGGACAAACTGCCATAGATGTATTAGCTTTCTAGGGCTGCCATAACAAAGTACCACAGCCTGGGTGGCTTAAGCAACAGAAATTTATTAAAGTTTGGGAAGCTGGAAGTTCAAGATCAAGTTGTCTTCAGGGTTGGTTTCTCCTGAGGCCTCTCTCCTTCGCTGGCCCGTGAGTATCTTCTCCCTGTGTCTCCTTTCATGGCCTCTCCTCTGTATCTCCCATGGAGGTATGTAGCCCACACCTCTAGTATCTCTGTGAGTTCTAGTCTCTTCTCACAAGGTCCAGTCAGGTTGGATTAGGACCTCACTCCTGTGATCTCATCTAACCCCAACTTCCTCCGTAAAGGCCTCGTCTCCAAATCAGTCATATGGAGAGTCAGCAATTCAACATACGAATTGGGGTGGGGAGTGGGGACACATTTCAGTCTGTAGCAATGGATACAAAGGTGAGATGAAGTTAGAGATCTTAATATATAACATTTAGTGTGCTAATTGGACTGAAGATGATGTCCTAAGGTTAAAGAGGACCTTTGAAAGCCTGGAGAAGAACAAAGCTGCCAAAGGACCTGTGGAGAAAGCTTCATGGAGAGAATTATATTTGAAACAGGTCTGTGGAGCCGAATACAGTTACATGAAAAAGGAAATCAGATGTGGGCAACTGAGGCAGGATGTATGGCCTAGGAGATGCTTGTTTGGGTGCCTAAAAATAGAAGGGGTGGAAGTGAGACTGTGTATAGGAAACAGTGGGTCATAAAGCTGAGAAGGATTTTTCAGAGACTCTTAGCAAAGAGGCACTTGGTGGACGAGTTTGGCCCGTGGGTGCAAAGCCTTCGTTTTGTGCGCAGGAGTCACGTGGTCACTGGGTTCCTGCAGAACAGGTAGGCAAAGTCCAGGGCGCGGGCTCCTTTGCTGGGCTCTGTACGGCCTTGGTTGGGCAGATTACTTAACCGCAGAAACCCTTTGCTTCCTCGTGCTCAAATAAGGAGAACCGTCCCTCCGTCTTCCTTTGGGCTGTTGAGAGGACTAAATGAGATCATGCGTGGAAAGTGATTGCCGTAGGGCAAGTCCTCAGTGTACGTTGGAGTGGAGACCATTTGTTTCTTTCAGCTGATGTGTGTGATGGGCATGGTTTTATAATATGAAGATTATGTAGAATTTAACGTACACGGTCACTCCCTCATCACCAACCCACAAGGCCTGTAGTTTGCGGAGCTGCATGGAGGAAAGAGTGGAGAGGGCCCGCAGGCAAAGACAACAGACCAAAGCTACTTCACAGGTATACGGAAGAGATCCTTACGGCAGGTCCTGGAAAACTAGTGCGATATTTTTAATCTGCGTTTCTGCGATCTTTGTGTCTACACTCCCGAGTCCCCATTGCAACAGTGCATTTCCACCTGCTTCCTAGAGCAATGAAAAAAGAAATCTGCAACTTAAAAATTTCTTCATTCTTTTTAAATTCCGGGCTTTTATGCTAGTGCTGTACTCCATGCAGTCAGTATTTCATTCTCAGAGGTACAGTCATGTTTCTCAAACTAACATTGTTTTTCAATTAATTAAAATCAGTTAAGAACAATGTAATTGAATGCTGTCACGAGCACTACGAATCATTGCGATGCCTTGCTGTCATCACCCAGCTTCTGAAAACACCTCTTGTGGCAAGATCCGACACAGCTCGTAGCAATATCCCAACTGTTTAACCAGGGTGACATAATTGTCAAATGTATAATTGTGCTTTTACAGCCTGTAGCATTCACTACGGCTTGACAATGTCAGAACTCGCTACCGTAGGCAAGTTGAACATTTAAATATAGATCCAGAATAGATTCTCTGCTGAGATACCACAGTATCAGATCTCCTGGGTGACTTTCAAGTTTGATGCTCCGCATATCAATGTGTCTTCCTTTAGGCTCAAGTTTGGGAAGAACACAAGTGTAGGCCAGCCCCATCTTTGTGAATAAGAATCATTAGGTGTGGCAATTCAATACAACGATCTTTTGAAGGGAATTGGAATGGGTTTGTCATTCTGGGTGGCATTTTAAAATGAATTTTGACATGTTCACTAGGCTTCCTAACAAATGATTAGCATCTCAGGATACCGATGGCCTCCAGTGACGCCAGCTGTCCTAGGAGAGGTGGCAGATCATAGCCCAGACTCACTGGGTCGCAGGAAGTGTTGAATTCCTGTAGAATTTTCCCTTTTGTCTTAGCACCTTGTGTTTCAAATTAGGACAGTATTTCACAACATAAACTCTAAGTCATCGCCGTTGCCTAACATTTATTTACTCTTTTTGCTTTATAACCTAAGTTTAGTCAAATTATTTCCCCCTTGGCCACTTCCTGCCTGACCAGCAGAGTACCTGGCTTTATCAATATGCACTCATTTGACAATTTTATGTTACATGGCAAGAAAGTTCTGTCAAACAGCTGTGTAACCACTTGAAAATAATTCCGCCGATCTTTTGAAAGAAACAGTTCGTTCAAATTCAGTGGAAATTTCTACTTAAGGGGGAGCACAGCGGTCCCTGCTGGAGTAGATATCAGTCCACATTTATTTTGTTAGGGCTCACCTGTGATACGTCACTAGTGTGGCCTGTGCTTTTCTTAAAATACAAGGAGTACAAGTTCATATAAATTGCAAATATGATGCATCCATTCAGATATTTATGTAAAAGGATGTAGTTTACGGAAATATTTTCCTTGCCATTGAAAGCAATCATGCTCTTTAATATCTTTGTCCGTGTGATCCTGCTTTTGACTGTGCTGAACTGCGGTACAGAAAACATTTGAGCATATTGTAGACCGATCATCAAAGTTTCTCTCCCACGAAATGGAACAGAGCCATGTCCCAAGTGATAGAAAATTACTATGATTATCCCATTCCACATGGGAGTTTAGTGATTATTTGCAGAAAGAAAACCCAACCGTCTTTCCAGCCAGAGATGGGCAGACTTTTCTGATGGTTTTTCACCGTCACTTCTTCTAAACAGGCGAACGCAGGCGGGAGGCCTGACTGATCACACCGGGCATCAGAGACGCGTTACAGTTGTTTCTGTTTGTTGCCCCCACAATAGCTAAGAGGACAGACATAGGGTAGGACTGCCCAGGTCCAAAGCTCGGCCCTGCCTCTTAGGAGCTATGCGCTTTGGCAAGTTACAGCCTTTTTATAACCATGCCTTCATCTGTTGCACAGATAGAATAACAGGAGAACCCTTCCAGGATTGTTTTGAAGATTGAGTTGATATACCAAATAAGCTTCGAGCAGTGCCTGGTGCATACTAAGAGCTCACTAAATTTAGCCATTATTTTTATTCTGACTTTTGTTAATATGAATTGATGTGGTGAAATTAAGTACTGTTAAATGTTTTGAGGCTTCATTGAGCACCAGAAACGTGTCAGGAGGAGAGAAATATTGTTTTAATTTTCTAAATTGATGGAATCTTTCGATTCTGAAAATAATAGATGGTTACAGTTTCTCCTTCGAAATATTCTAGTCAAAATTACTAAACAGATGGCTTCTGAGCACGGAGGATAAAACTGTGGTGGTCACTAAGCATCACAATGTGTTAGTTAAAAGCAAGCCATTTCACACTAGCCTAATCACATTTTTGGAAAGAGTTCCTGGATTGTTGGAATAAGAGATGCCCTGTCTGGATTTCTGAAAAGTGTATGGATTCTTTCGTGGCATATTTTGAATGAAAGCAATGAACGTGACCTTGATCAAATAGAGTCACTTTTCCTGGGTGGAAAATACCGCAAGAGTGACCGTCATTCTGAATGGTCTCTCATAGCTTAAAAAGGGACGTACAGTCATCTTGCCCACCCGTATTCAGGGTGTGTTCTCGTGATTTCTGTGAAGATTTGGAAACGTGCTTCATTTGATACACACTTCGGAGTGGTATCTGATATTGATGACATATGTGAGGTTCAAACATAAATCGGTTGGAGCAATGAAAGGGTTAAAACAAATAAGGTAACTTTTAATAGTAATATATGTAAAGTCATATTCATTTTACTTTAAAAAATTCTGAACAGTAAAGTGGCTTAGACTTAATAGAATGTTATTTAACAGCATTTTTGAACCTTTACATGCAAATAATTTTCTTTTGGAGAGTCAGCTTTCATTGGTAAGAGAAGGTTGACTTGAGTGCCATGTTAAAAAGGCCACTAGAGTAGAACTGTAACTAGTGACATAGCCTCTACCCTCAAGTATCTCGTCAAACAGTACGGGTGACAAATGAACAAGCAATAGCAATACAGTATGGAAGTACTGCCATAGGATAAGCATGGTGTTCTTGAGAATTCACAGAGGGGACAGTTGACGCCACGGGCAATGATGGTGTCAGGAACCAGTCCTCAAAAGAGGATGTCATTAAACTGAGAGGATTAGGAGTTTGCCAAGTGAGGGTAAGGACAGTGATATTCTAGGTTGATAAACTGTAGAAAGGCCTAGAGATGTGAGCATATGTACATCCCAGGATTGTGAGTACCAATGGTCCAAGTAATAATAGGAAGGAAGGTAGAGACTGCTGAGTTATAATAGTTTATATCCCTATGTGCCTGGAACTTTTAAAAGTGCTTTACATATATCAACTCGTTTAATTGTGTTGTATCTGTTATTAGCTTTGGCTGCATACCAACCAAATCCATAATTTAATGACTTGAAACAGTCATTTATTGTCACTCACGAGTCTAGGAATCAGCAGAGTAATTCTGGTATGGGCCAGGCTGGGGTATCTCAGCTAGGTTTGCTCATTCATCTGTGCTCGGCTGGCTGTTCCTCTCATCTGGAAGATGTACAGTGGTCTCATTCCCATGCCTGGCAGCTGTTTTGCTTTGGGCTGGGCCTGTGGAGCTGACTCGGCCCTGTGTCTCTGGTCATTCAGCAGGTAAGCCCTACTGGTTCACAGGACAGCCAAAGGGCCCCAGGATCAGCAAGATAACAAATCTCAGTGTTGAAGTATGTTTCAAGCCTCTACTAGTGTCCAAAGGAAGTCACAGGATCAATCCAGGTTGAAGGATGTCAAAAAATGACTCTACTTCTTGAGAAGAGAAAAAATACATGTGACCAATTTTGTAATCTATTATAACTTAAGTCACAGTGAGGTAGGTGCTGTTATTGTCAACCCCAGTTACCTCTGAGGCGCAGGAAGACTTCACTTGGTCACGGTCACATAGCTGGTAAGTGGCAATCTGGGCTTTTGTAATGAGGCAGTCTGAGTCCGGGACTGATTTTTTACCACTGTTCTTCTCTAGCTCCTCAGAAGAAAGGTAAGATAGGTGCGTACCATGAAGAATGTTGTATGCTCTTGTAAGAAGTTGGGATTTTATCCTGAGGGGACTAGAGGGCCATTGAAGAATGACAATCAGCAGATTGGCATGATCAGCTTTACAGCTTACAAAGACCCGTTGAGCTGCACGGTGGAGAAGAAATTGTGGGAGGGCAATTGGGAATTGACCGACCAACTAGCATCACATTAATCTAGCAGGATACTGATGGAAGAGTGACCCGAAGTAGTGGTAGCTGAATTACTATATAGTTTCTCTGAATTCAGGAGGTAGTATGTTTAAAAACAGTTCATACAAATACAACACGATCGATTGTCAGGGGCTTGGGAAAACTAGAGCTGTGAGTTTGTAACACATGTAGGGAAGCACACTTTATCCTTTGTTAGTTAATAATAAGTAATTAAAGCAGAAGATTTTAGTTGATATAAATAAATGATTGGAGTTGACAGTGGAGGTGCGAAAGGGATTTTAACAAATACATTTGCTAATTGGCCTTGTAAAGCTGCCAGTCCCCATCTGCCTCTATAAGTGAAACGTATAGATGGTGCTTATTCAATGAACACAAAACCCCTTTGTGATTGTCAATCTGCCAAACTAACTGACAAGGTGTGAAGATGTATTTTTACAGAATACTGACTTAGCATCTTAGAATAATCAGATGCATTACCCTAACTATTTAAGAATGAAAGGGGGGATTTTCTTATTTTATTTGATATTGCACCTCCTAGCTTCCTGATTTCTGGGATGGTTCGTGTGAGTCAAAATGAAAATGATTACCGATTTAATCAAGAGCGTAATTATTTAGGTTACATTTTTTTCGAGCCTGCATCTCGGTGTGATGAGTAAGTCAGGTCACAGATAGTGCAAACACTACAGAGATTAGTTTTCTTCATTGCTTATATTACTTTGCATTTTCAGGAAATATACTGTCCGATGGGTTACCAATATCAGGGGCCACCAGAACATATTCATTTAATCACCAAGAGCAGCTGTGACAGCCAAAGAGCCAATATTTGAGAGAAAATGAAGTCATTGAGCATAAAATAAATGTGCCGACTTTTAGAGAATAAGCGAACATCTCATCTTAAAGTGAGCAATTGTCAGAGCTTCGGAAGGTCCTCAGACAGCATAAATTTCAATTTCTCCGTTTTATGGGTAAAGATATTGAGGCTCAGAACAGTTAAGCCGCATTTCCAAGCTTATGTAGTTAATTAGCAGCAGAGATAGGAAAAGAGCCCAGCGTTTTACTTCCCATTCAATACATCCTCGGTCATCTTTTGCTATGCCGACGGCCCGTAATAGCCATGGTTAATTTATCCCCAAATATTATGTGTCAGAAGAGGATTGGTATACCTGTTGAGGCAGATCAGGAACTCGTCTGTTTGCTGAGAAAGAACATCTCTTCAGTTGTTAAATGGGTTCTGAAGATGTTTCAAAGAAGGCGGTTTGGGTTGTTCTGTTCACCTGATTTCACGGGCTGCAAAGGATGTTCTAACAGTATCTTGGTAAACTGGTCATGGCCAAAGGTATCATTTTTAGCTTGCTGGTCCAGAAATTAAATGATCATAGTGTATCAGGATAAGCTCGACCAAGGATGTCGAATCACGTTAACAATACTTGATTTAAAGAAACTAATGGCTAGAAATCAGAGTACCCCTCTGCTCATTTTATTACAATGAGAAACATAACCATCAGTCAAAGGAGACATTCCTTTCCACCCATTATGTGCACTTTCCTGATTCTGCTGACCTAGGAAGCCAGGTTGCTTGGCCACCTCAGAGAGAGACTGAGAGTAGATGGATAGCTGTCAAATATTTCATGATTCCAAGCAAACATGGCCCACCGCATCCACTGTAGGACTGCCTTGGCTGTGACAAGACAGCTTAGGTTTTGAGTGTGCATGACACACCTTCTGGGCAGTATGAGGACAGGCCCTGTCAAACCTTGTGCTAGTGACTATCTGCTCTCTCATTCAAGTTCCGACTCTCCTGTCTTTGGTTAATTAATACTCCCTCTGCATCCCACTCGCCACAATAGTCAATACATTTTCCAGTCTGGTCAGGCTTAAGAGGTAGTCTGTCTCTGGAAGGAGGCTTTCCACATGTTTCTGATACGATCTTACCATTTCATTTTCAGAGGGCAACCTAATTTCTTTATTTGCCCAGTTCTTAGGAGATACTACATTACCTCACTGTCATTTCAGTGTTCTGCCTCTAAAACTAAGTAAGAGTCTAAATTCTATGGAAATGTCAAAATACTTCCACGGGGGTTCAGATGGACTAATATGTAAAGAGCATTTACCTTTCTGAACGTGAAGCACTAGTTCATGTTCATTCATTAATAGAAGCAAAACTGACAGATGATCTGTCTCTTGTAAGCAGTGCAAACAGTAAGCGCGTGATGCGTGCATGAAACCCTAAGGCAGGCACAAAAGCTACAGGCTTGCCCTGGCTGGTGTGGTTCAGTTGGATGGAGCATTGTCCCGTACACCTAAAAGGTTGCAAATTCGATCCCTGGGTGGGGAGTCTATGAGAGGCAACCAGTTGATGTTTCTCTTTCTCTCTCCCTCTTCTCCTCTTTAAAACCAATGCAAAAATGTCCTCAAATGAGGACGAAAAACAAAAGGATAGGACTGGAATCAGACGCAGGATTTGAAGCAGGCCTGACTTGCCTCACTTTTTACCAACCGTGTGACCTGGGGCAAGTATCTTTGCGTCTGATCCTTTTTTCATTCATTACATTGTCATGATACCTACCTTTTAAGGTTTGTTTTAGGATTAAAAGAAATTCTATACATTTAATGCTTTAATGCTCTGTTAATATGACTACCACATTGGAGTTTAGTAATTACATATTTTCCATCTGAGAACTGTAGATTATTGATATTTAAAGATGGAGAAGGTGCCTTCCCGTTTGGTAAGACTTTTTTTGATATTATTGTGCTATACACCGTCAGCCTGAATGTGTTCAGAATGTGCGCATTCTCAGTAGGAACACAAATTTTGACCAGATACCTTTGGATAACTAAACTACAAATATGTGGGTTTCTGGAATAGCTGTTACCTAATCCATTTAGAGTGTATCTGAAGGCATATCCTTATAATACACAAAAATTAATACTCAGGAGTTTTAGACCTCAGAAAGTCTCTGCCCAAGTCCGTGGAGCCTTAGAGAAGGACCTCATCAAGATTTCTCAAACAGGCCATCTGCTCTTCTTTCAAGTGTTTTACAAAATAGAAAAGATTCTGTGATCTTCAGCACTTCAAGCTACCAGGGCATCTTGACCCGAGCTGCGGAAGTGTGATAAAACCCGGACTTCCCTCTGCCCCTGTGTGCGGTGTACAGCCCACTGGAACTCCCTATCAAAACGTACCCTTCAGGCCAACTTCACATCTCCTTTATGGAAAAAGGAGTCTCTCTCCCACTGGCCTCCACACTGTTGACTTGCCTGAGTTTTCAGACTGCATTCATCATTTGCTCCTCTACTTGTCAGTAATAGACCACATTTGTTGTTGCTATTTAAGGAACAGCCGAGAGCCTTTAAGGGCTGCGTGTGAGGCTGTCTGAACCCTGCTGCAACGTGTGTTTAGATAAAGGTCAGGCTAAGGTCTGTCTCCCTAGGATATAATAGGTTTTTGTCTATTTGAAATGTGTGTTTTGCTGAAGACCACTCCACTATCACTTACGTTGCCTGAGCTTTTGGCTTTTTCTCTTTTAAAATGGTGGTGAGCTAGGAGAATCACTTGACTGGGATAAATTGATTTCAATTTACATAGTGGGAAAGCCAGAAAAGAAGACTGTATTTCGGCCATAAGCTTCTGATGTGATTGAAACTTTGTAAAGTGACCAATATGATATGTTCCTCTATAATTTTCATGTTTCTTTGGAAAATATGAATAGCATGTGGAGTCCAAAGAGAATTGAAGTAAAGGTTACATATTCTTTGTGCTACAACTTGCTTTGGACAGTGCGTTATAGTAATAAGCAAATTATTTTCAACACCCAAACATCTGTTAGTAAGCCGCTGTCACACAGCCTTTCCGGAAGTTCACGTAGGACCTGATTGTGTCTCATGACTACAGCTACCATTGACGTAGAGGGGGCTAACTCTATAGCAGATTTGATGGTAGCTGATCACAGGACCAGATACCTGAACAGGCAGATCACAGGTCAGGTTGCCTGGTCACCAGGGCTCCGTATCGTACCTGCTGCCTATGAGACATGAGGAGGCTCCTGGCTTCCTGTGTCTGGGTCACCTCTCATTTCACCATCTCATTTGCTAATTAACAAAAACTGTGGTACAAAGTTGAAGTCTTTTGCACCTCTCAGTGGATATTTTTATTCCCATTTTATAGGCAGGAAGCTAAAGTACACAGTATCTATTTCATAGGTTTCTTAAAGGAGTTCATTAGAAACGTATGTATGGACTGTCCAGCTCAGGGCCTTAAACAAAGTAGAAGCTACCTTTTCTTATTGCCTACTTACTTACATAACCAAGAATTGTCATGTAGGAGGGCAATATTTTTAATATTTTAAGAATATGAAATGAAAATTCTTTTTAATGAATAAAGTATGTAATGTCATATCAGCAGATTCTGGTGTTCAGTGATAGCTTTATTAAAGGACTTATTTACTTAAATGCTCACGGATTTTTTTCTTTGAAACATGGCACATATTTATACTTATTACCTGCTTATTTCTTAGACATGTTAATTCTAAATATTTAACAGTGCTTGTTCTTTGTATAAAGAATTGAAAACAAATAAGGGGTTTCTCTCATTTTTTTTCCCTTTTCTTGGATCCTTGAAAGTAGATACAGTGTTTCTTTTCCAGGAGTACCTCATAAACTAAGACAAAACATGTAAATCTTCCTTTTACACACTCGCCTTCTTAGCAAGTTGGAATTAGCATCCTCTTAGGGTACATCCTTTTACTTACCGTCTCACACTCCCTGTCCCAAATTGTTGCTTTCACATAATATATTTATGGATTTCCCCAAGGGACTAAGGTAAAATTGTGCTTTAAGCTCCTGTGCCACCTTGCCTTCTCAAGAGAACTTAATCATGATGTGAATAGGGAATAAGTGTATTCCAATGTCCCTCATTTGCAATGCATGTTGTGTCTGCCTCTTTAAATAAACTAAAGGTTAATATGTTGATTTCCTATTTATAGGTGTAACTTAATGTTTCTAATTTTTCCTAATCATGGCACAAAGTTTTGGCTCAGTGCTATGATTTCTTAAATGATCTTTCTAAATCATTATAACGATTTGATGAGTTTACTACTCCGAAGAGGTCAGATTGACAGGTTTAAAGAGACAATCATACAGTCCTTTTTATTTATTTTTTTACCGTATAATATCTAGTTAGCGTGGCAAGTCCTTCCATTAAGCAGGCTGTATTTCTGGATGACGGATGCCTAGGCTTTTTATTTTAGCCCAGGCATCTCTGCCTTGACAATCCAGTTTTAACAGTGGGGCTAATGTGACCTTCGCGTGTATCAGAAGAGAGTCAGACAACATTTCATCAAAAAGCCGGACTAGTATCCCCCATCAGAGTGAGTGGGTATTAGTCCATTACATCATCTTCATTTCTCACATGAAAAAGAAAACCTTGGCATTTTACTGTTTTTCCCTTCCTACTTTCCTTTTCTATATAAATTAAACTTTAGAAAACCCTTTCTCCCACCAGGGTGAGACAGGAACCACTTGAGGAAGTGGTAGAGTAGGCAGTTAGACATGAGCAGACTAGGAATGACAGGCCGGGTGCAGAGGGTCACCGGGGCAGAAAGCTCTCTGGGTGCCGAGCAATGAGCAAAACTGGGAAAAGGATTATTGTACAGTGTGACCTCGCCCCCAGGGTGACCTCTTCTCCTACCCCCTGCCCAGCATATCCTGGTCATGTGATTTCGACCCCTTGACCTTTCATATTTCTGGTTCTGTGGTTTATACCCTCCCCTGACCTTTCTTCCCCTGGCATGTTGCTGGTCATTTGGTATTAGACCCCCTTAGAGGGGGAAAGAACAAGGGGGTCTGGGAATTGCATAAGACAATTTCCATACAAGCCCTTGCATGACCATTCCCTTAAGCATTAAGCCCTTAGCACAATGAAGTTCTGGCTCCCTTCACATAATCTTAACACATTGCATACCGCTCATGAGTTTTTACGTGTTTTGTGCACCATCTGTTAAGGACCACTCATGAGTTTTCTCGTTTTTCTCGTGCCATCTGTTATGGACCTTAGATGTCAACACACTGTCTTGTCCACATCGAATGAAGCGATCTCATTGGTGGAAACTGTGCAGATCAATCTACGAAAAACTATATAATTGCACGAACCCATAAAGCATTGCAGTTACATTGTATTTTGGTCATTCGAATAGTCTTCGTCTTCAAGTTCCTGGCGCTTTTAGAAATGCCCCCTCTCAGTAAAAGGAAGGAAACCAATGAAACTGATACACTTCCGGAAGTATTTAATGATAATTTATCAGATATTCCTAGTGAGATCGAACATGTGGATGACTGTTTTGACGATTCTGGAGACGATCTGTAGTTATGATGATTTAAATAACATGCAGTTTGCCCAAAAACGTGCGGTCCCTGGCGTATGTCTTAGAGATTTCTATGCGGTACGCAATGTGTTAAGAACTAAGCCTCAGGTCTGTTCACCACAGAGACAGAGCTCTGGTCAAGCTAGAGGTAACATCTAGACCTCAGTTGTGTGTTCAGCTCCAGGCCCAGACAAGCAGCAAAACTAGATGAAGCCACCCCATGGCTGACATCAGGACCAGATGCAGTGACTAATGGCTCCTAGCACCAACCAATCAGTAGAGACCATGACCCTGAAAGGAAGACACCTGGAAAGCTGATGGATATTCTGTGGAGATTCTTCCCTGAGACCTCCCCTAAAGTCTTTGCCTTTGAAAAGCAGATAAACACCCTCAAGATGAAGGACCCAGTGCACTCTCCTTGGAGCATGCCCGTGCCTTTCCTCTCCCTCTCTTCCCTCAAGCTGCATACCTCTGCTTTCTTTCCCCTGAACTCCAAGGGCCCTTCTTTTGCCTCTGTAGCTTGTTTCCTGAGCCTGCACAGCTCAGCTGGCTCAGCTCTTCTACCTCTTTGACTTTCTAAATAAACTGACTCATTAGAGTTTTTGGCTCTGAATTCTTTCTTAGCAGAACCTAAGGACCGAGGTCTAACTTCTAACTCTGCCAGTAACATCTGGTGCCGTTCGTTGTTAATAGAAGTAATCAGTACTAAACTTGCCTCAACAGACTAGTGTGTGTTCTCTAAAAAAGAATGGGCTCCCTAATTGGTACCTTTAGGCTTTATTGAGTCTACGCGACACAGCCTTCTCTCTGTCACTTGGCTTCTAAGGAAATGCAGTGTTCCATCTTGAATGAGCCACCAAATGACCTGTTTGCTGCTTCCAGTCCTTTACCATTTTTGAGTGATTCGAAGGCATATGAACTATGAAAAAGGTACATTTCTTTAAAGTAGAAACAAGTTTGAAGGTACATTTTTATTCAACAAATATCACGTTAGCAACTATTTGTGGCAAGCATTGTGTTAGGCACTGGAAATATTACTAAGTCCAAACACATACACTGTGCCGATAGTGCGTGAAACATAACTCTAAGCATTTTTACATATGGTAGTCTAGTTTCCTTTAGAACGTCCATATGGGGCAGATACTCTTATCATTTCTATTTTAATGATGAATTAATTGAAACACAGAAGGTTTGTTACTTACCCAAGATGCTTCTAGGCAGTAGAGCTGAATCTGTACCCAAGCAGTGTCTCCTGTATATCAGGGTTAGGTTATATATATAGGTTATATTGTATATCCTGTATATTGCGTTATTTATAAAAATTGTGTATTCTTGCATGTGTAAACTTCAGTCACCTTCAAAGTACTCTCCATTTGATGCGATACAGCTATTGAGATGTTTTTGCACTGTTCAAGTCAGTTTTGAACTTGTTGATTTTGATGCCTTTTAGTGCTTCTGCCGTTTTTTGTTTCACCTCTTCCACATCAGCAAAACATTTCCCTTTGCGGATTTTTTACACTGAGGGAAACAAGAAAAAGTAACTCGGGGTGAAATCTGTGAATAGGGAGGAAGGGATGTGGAGGTCATGCCGTTCTTGATCCGAAACTGCCAAACACTCAGCACGCGTGGGCAGGTGTGCTTGTAAATCCCCCATCGTGAAATGGGTAAATGTGTTGCAAGTCTTCAGAAAAATTCACTGAAGCCAAATGCAGCCTCTCACAACACCAGCTGGTGCACTGATGCAAATGGGCTCCTAGAACACTCACCTAGCAGGGGAAGCCTATACTACAAGGAGCCCACCCTCCAGAAGATAATTCCAGGTTTTGGGGTCCACTCTCATACTTTTAAACACCTGTACAAAGACAATTGATAGCAAAGTCATTGCCTTTATCAGGCTCTCAGGTTGGCAAGTTGTTTATTTTTGTTAGGGAAAGTCCCTGTTCAGTGCCCTGGAGAGCATGCCGTGTGTATACCAGTTCTCAGCAAATGTAAGAGTAACGATGAGTCGTCTATCATCAGTTCATCAAATGGACGTTTATGAGTACTTACTGTATACCTACCACAGTATAAGGAGCTTAGAAACAAAAGGAGGAGTACTAAAAATGGTTTTCCCAATTTCATATGCGATTTAAGTTGTTCATTACATCTTTTCCATTTTTTGTTTTCCTGCTGTTTTAAAGTATTTACAATGGCTAATGTAGATGTTAAGAAAGCTCTTTATACCTAAACTGCTGTGAAAATATTAGGTTTTATTTTTGTTATTGCTTTTTTTATTGAACAACTTTTCATAAGCCCTACTCATAGGTACCTTCAGTCATTTGTTTCTTTCATTTATATTCTTTTTTTTTCTTATTTATTTATTTGTATTTTTTATCACCATTGATCCCCTCTGCAACCTCTTCCACCTCTCCCGTCCCCTCTCCCCACCCCCACAATCGTCACACTTGTCCTTGTCCATGAGTTCATTTTCTTTTTTCTCCTTTTTTTGCTCAATCCCTCCAGCCCTCCAGCCCCTGCTCCCAGAGCTATCAGCCTGCCCTCTTGTTAGTTCAGTTTGTTCATTAGATTCCACATATGAGTGAAATCACATGGTGTTTGTCTTTCTGGGGCTGGCTTATTTCACTTAGCACAATGTTCTCCAGGTTCATCCATTCTGTGGCAAAGGGTGAAATTTTTTTCTTTTCTATGGCTGAGTAGGATTTGTGGTTACTGAGTAAAAGACACATAGTCAATTAAAATTTCAAAGCTAATATTCAGTGTGAGATGGCCGTGTTGCTAAATGAAAATGAATATCATATGATGAAGGGAAGCTGCAGGTTTACTTGGCTTTTTTAAAATCAAATTAGCAGCTTGTTTGTTATGGAAAATGAATACTAATTAGTTCTCTGAGCTGCTGAAGGCATCCCATACCTGTCACAGGACAGTGTTTGTAAAGCTGTCTCATTTTTTAAGGACTATTCTTAGCTTCTTTTTAAAAAAATTTTTTTTCTTGGCAATGGCATGAGAAAAGGGCAGGGGAGGACGACTGTCCCGTGCCAGGACCTGTGCTACGGTCTACCTCTCATCACCTCATTCATGAGCAGGGCCGGATCTGAGAAAGCCAGGCCGTTCAAAATAGAAGCGAATCTTGGAAAGACTGAAGGTTTCAGATGAAGTGGGTTGTTCCTAGCCAGTGGGAAACTGAAATTGATGAAGGCCAAGCAAGGGGAGGTCCTTGAAATCAGGGCTCAAGCAGGTAGATATGTAGAATCCAGCAGGAACACGAGCAAGCGTTCTTTATCAATGAAAAAAGAATTGTAGGCTTTGGAGTTAATGGTTATCCAGGCAGTTGTGAAAACAATCTTTGAGACACATACATTAAGAGACTAGGGTTTGGAGATGAAAAATAGTTTTTTTCTTTTTAATCCTCACCGGAGGATATGTTTATTGATTTTAGTGAGAAAGGAAGGGGGGAGGAGAAAGAGAGAGAGAAAGAAACATCAGTGTGAGAAACATCAGTTGGCCCCAACTGGGAATTGAACCCACATCCTGGATATGTGCACCGTCGGGGGATCAAACCCCTGACCTTTTGCTGTATAGGATGATGCTCCAAGCAACTGAACCACCTGGTCAGGGCAAAAAACAAGTTTTCTGGGGATTAGTTTTAAAAGGACCTAACTTGCTAATGCTTCTTAAACACTTCTAGGTTGAGAATCCTGAAATCACCAGTCAAAATTCAAGAGGATCATTCCTGGTTTCATAACAAAGGGAGATAATGCAAGTGTCAGGTTAAGAAAAACAGGAAGAAGAGTAAGCCTGAGAAGCTTAAAATAACATGGCAAGTGGGTGGAGGTAGAGGGGGGGTTGGGCAGGAGCCTGGGAGAAGTGATCAGATGTGGGGTACATGAGACAACAGCGGGGACGAGGAGTTTGTTGTTGGGAATATAGCATCAGTATTCAAAGAAGTCACAATTCCTCTCCATACTGGCCTGAACACACATGAGATAGGGCATTCTATTCTGGGTACCACCTTAAAAATGTAATCAAGTGGAATATATTCAAAGGAGAGTCACCCCTAGCATGAAGGAATTGAACACCAAGACTGTTTAAGGAAGGCTTGCTGGTTTTTCATGCGTCTGAGACACTGGGTCTCAGGTGGAAGAAGGAGAAATGGAACATTGGTTTAGTGTCCCCTGTGTTCTAGGCCCTGTACTAGACACTAAAATACCACAGTCTTCACATACAAAAAAACATATGATGGTTCCTAAAGAGGCAGTGGGAGAATATTAGGCTTATAGAGTCTGGGTTTTAGGCAGAAACTTACTAGTAAGGGGTTTCCATGATCCTATTTGGGGCCTGTTGGCCTTCAAAGCCCATATTCCTCATTACCTGCTTTGTTCTCTCCTGAAGGGTTAGAAATGGGACCAATGGGTAGGAACTTTAACAATGATTTGGATTCCATATAGTGCATACTTTTTTCTTTTTTCTAACAAATTTGAATGAGGAAGGAAACGTTTCAATACGGACTTAGTCTGGCCAAAGCAGGCTCTCCCCTTGACTGGAATGTTGTAGGGGCGGTCATAGTTAGATCCTTTCCAACCCTGAAAGTGTGTCTCCTGTTGGAAATGAACCCAGGCTGAGTGTCAGAGTGAGGAGCAGATCAGAAGCCAAAGAGGGAAACTGAAGGCAGGAGAGAAGGGATGGGTAGGTCAAGGCAGATGGTCAGAAATCAGAAGACACGTTTAAAAGGGAAGGTGGGAAGCTAAGAAGCAGGAAGATCCACAGGAGGCCAAAGAGTAGGTTTCGTGTGGAGATATGAGCCGTCAGCACCTTGAGAACATAGGTCCTGAGGTGAGGTTCTGCTGAGTCAGCAATCCCTAGTGACAGCCGCCACATCAGTGTGTGTGGTCACAGGGCCCCCGGATGATGGCAGATATATCAGGGAATGTGTTGGACTCTCAGAAGTAGCATCATTATAATTTGTTTTAAGGTTCACCTGTGGTGGACCTTAAAAGTGGCTGTAATGAGCATTGCCCCCCACTGGATTGACTTGTTGAGGGAGAAATTTGTCTCAATTAGTGGGTATGGCCAGATATGCATTTCTAAGAAAGGCAAAGCACCAAATGGGCACTACTGGAGTGCTCTGGCAGTAAGATGAACAGGAGGAATCACCTGTTAAAATTAGACACCCACTGAGTTCTGAATCATAGCCGCAATGATATTTTCTACACCATGTTTCCCGAAGGACATTTCAGGGATGAGCATACAGCTCACTCACTCAAGACTGGAAATCCTATCGGTTAATTTTAACATGGACTAAATGGCCCTTCCAAATGATTATAGTGATGCTCTTTGCTCAGGAATGCCTTTTCTGCGTGTACACTTCCCACGTGTCACGTTTGCTGACCTATATACTGTCAGCAACCTGTGCCTGCAACTGGTCTCAGTTCATCCTAACATCCCAAGGTCAGGAGAGTTGTCACCTTGGGGGAAATGCCACATGACCCGTCCTAGGCAGGAAGGCCATTTCTCTTCCTCCAGACTTTGTGACTGCAGGGAGGCTGGGCACAGCTCTTCTTCTAGGGCAAGTGGCTGAGGTCCCTCTTCTGCATTTACTGTTCAAATGTTTTCCTGGAACAAGATGCTTATCTGTTGTGGGGGGAGCTTGGGAAGTGGATTCCTAAAGGGCTTAATTGACTGCCTCTGCTCTTCCCGAGGCTGGCCCGGGTTGCAGCCGTAGAGCTGTAGCTCTTCTGATCCACAATGACGGATTGAAGGTGACAGCCTGAGTTAGAGTTCTAAGCTCCCAGCTGGTCAGTTGATTTCACAAGTACAATGTCGCAAGAGTCATTTATCAGAAGTGCGAACCCAGAGGTTTGGACATGGGAGGTGGCAGCTGTTAGACATTCTACTTAGAGAAATAACTCACAGAAGATAGGATCAGAAGGTCTTTGATACACAACCGTGCGTTCATTTGTTAATTTTTGGTCTGTGTGATTGGGAAACTAGAGTAAAGAAAGGTCTCCATGGATATTTCTACTATTTAAATGCCAGGATGATTTTTTTTTCTCTTCTTTGGCTGGAATAACATCAGAAGAGATGAGGGTGATCCCAGATTTCATGATGTGACTCTTGTATAATGTAATGTGTCTGTATTATAAAGAAATGTAAAACCCTAAAGCAGAGATTCCCTGGAAATCATTTTTAATAAAGAATTACTCTTTGTGTGTGCCCAGTGCTGTATTAATGGTGTGTGGATAATCCCTTTGAAAAGTCACAGAGAGTATTGGGTCAAATCCTTTTCATCACAGACTACGGAGTCCGTGAAAATTTCGCTCTTCAGACGATGAGCACTTTTTTCCTCCACAGGAAAGTAAAATTAAATCACCATTCGTGATGCTGTTTGTTTTCTTTTATTGTCAAGTCTAAACGTTAGCTCGGAGCAAGACTTTTGACGCTCATCTCCTGGCAGGGACCCGGGCTCAGCTTGTTTTTGTGAACTAACAGCTGTATTCACAGCCCAGGCTCAGACGCTTCTCTTCTTCCTGCTGTAATAATTATCCAAATTACACTTCAGAAAGATATCTACGGATCTTTTTTCTTACCAACTTCAGTTGGTATTGAGCCTCCTGATGTAACATAGCCGTTCCCAAGGCAGATAAGGCTTGAATCTGAGAGAGAATTTTAATACACCAGCTCCGACATTACATATAAACTTAATAAAGTCAGATTGGCCCAATGTGTAAACTTCTCGCACAGCAGTCAGTCTGTATCAGGAGTTGCATTTACTCTTCCAGCCCCGGGGTATCGTTCAGCATATTACCACTGAGGTGAACCAGTTCTTTCCTAATACAGTTTGGAAGTACTCTTATTTTTGTGTCTTCCCCAACCATGTATGCATACACATCATATTTCTTTCTCTACGTGTCTTTCCTCTGCTCGTCTTTCTCGCATCCAGTTGAGCCAAATCCCGGCTTTAAAACACGCGCTCCTGCGTTAGTTGATCTCAGTTGTGTTTCCTGAAGTACCGATGAGTGAGTTTGTAGAGTTCTTGTTTTCTGTTGATGCATAAAGTCATCGTTTTCTCCAGCTTTTGTTTTTAATTTTGTGGAGTTCACGCTGCTTCTGTTTTTGGACTGCTTCATCTCCTGTGTGTGTTAAATCTTCCCATCACTACTGGTGCCTATAAAAGAGGTGTGATTTCTCTCTTCTAGGAAATTGTTCTCAGGTTAAAGCGCTTGCTCAAAGTCAGCCACAATTCGATCTTGGAATTGTCCGCATCCCAAGTCCTGCTCTGTGTTCCCATGCTTCAGTCTTTAGTGCTTCTGTTCATTTTCTGTCATGTAGAAGGATTGTGTATATTTTATAGAGAGAGATTTTCCAGTTCATAAAAGGAGTGTAGGTAGATAATCGTTCCAAATTCCTGGTTTTTTAATTGGGGTGAATTATACTTGAAAAAAAAAAGATAGAAAAAATTAGATTGGCATTCCAATGAGACCAGAGAATAGATAAGCACCAGAAAAATGCTAAACATCGTTGTTAATAATGGTAAAGCCTCTTCCATTTCAGCTGCATTTTGATACTTCTTGCTCCCTGAATACTTACCATGTATTAGGCCATGACCAGGTCTGCTATAAAACCTGAACCAGTAATAAGCAAACAGCTGATAATAATAAAAATGAAAAGTCTGTACCTGGGGCCCGGCCTAGTTTGCCCAAGGATGGCCTCCACTTCAGCAGAATCGGACTTCTGTACCCTTTGCACATGCCTTCTGGATTGGACTAAACTCACTCCATTATTATTTTTGGTTTCTCTGCTTGTATGTAGACTTGGATCTTCTAGTCCTTGAGCAGGTATAGATAAGCTTTGTTCAACTTGCAATAATAATAATAATAATAATAATAATAATAATAATAGCTAACACTAAATGAATCCTTGATCAATTCCAGGCACTGTGCTGAGCACTTCATTTGCATTACCTCATTTAATGGTTCACATTTACAAAGGAAATAACTAAAGACATTTGGGAATTTAATAACTTGTCTGTGGTTTCACAGCTGCTAAGTAATTTGTCTGAAGTCAAAGATAAAGTAGTGAAGCCAGATTCAAACTCTTAATTTTTCTGACTCCATAGGCCAAGTCCATAACCCTAGTTCATACAAGATTTCTATTATCTAAAGCAGTGTTTATCACATATTAATTGCTCAATAAGTGCTTCTTGGTTTGAAAAATAAGAGAGAAACTGTATTCTATTAAAACAAACACTAGACTTATAATTAGAAGATAAAGGTTTAAATTACATTTATGCTGCTCTTAGCTTTGTGACATCAATAATTCATTATCATTCTCTGGACTGCATTTTCTTCATCTGCAAAATGGAGGGGAGGGGGCTAAATGAGTTCTGAAGTCTCTTTAAACTCTGGCAAATAAAACCAGAAGTGGTGACTAGAAAAATAATTCCAAACCGCAAGCTGGTAGGTACCCCAGTACTGGACAAGCAGCTATTCCAATGGATCTTCAGTTCAGCTCTAGTGGTATAATTCCATTTAGATCCAATCTAGATAGGCTTTTGCTGGGCCTCTATCATTTTTCAGAATGTTTGAAAAACAAAATATATTTAAGCTTCTAACCCTGAGTTTGGAAATCTGAAATATACATAAGATGATATGAACAGAGGCTGACTTTGATTACCAGGCGGTGGCATAGCCGGGGGCTGCAATAAAAAGCCCTATAAAATTGAACTCGATATGAACCATGACAGGCCTCCTTAATGTGTGGATGCTTTGGCTTTCAAGAGTGTTCTTTCACTGTATTATACAAAATGTGGATAAAGTGATAAGTGAGTTTAAAAATGATTGTCTAAGAGAAGTGCACTGTCGCACTGTGAAGCATTTGGCCCCAGGGACACCAGAAATGTAAGGCAGCCTCATTTCCTTTTTTTTAAGTGCTTTCTGGGTTGCTTAGGGTTGCCAACAATAGGATAGTTTGTTGCTAAATGAAGATAATCTTAGTCTTGATTTTTTTTTTTTTGAGGAATTGCTGTCTGAAGGGGATTTTTTGAGAGGCAGAAACAAATAAAGGTAGATTGAGAAAGAGAAAAGCTGGAGAAAAGAAGAACCACAAGAAAAGGAAGATGATGAGAGAGAAATAATTAATTCATAAACCTATATAGCATTCGAAAAAGTTTCAAGGCACAAGGGGAGGCCCCTGGGCTTGCTTTAAGTCCAATGATCCAAAACAAACAAAAAAATGAAAACACCAAAGCTGATGACTTGCAGCTGCTCTCCCTAGCAGTGCATAGACCCCTGAGCCCCCAGGTTGCCTCCCCTCTGCCCCAGCGACATGAATACTCAGCGCAGATTCCATTGCTCCCTGCATGTGATGAACTGCTACATCCAGGCAGGTGGCAGCGACCACAAAGCTTCAAGAGGACCTGCAGACTGATGGAGTGGTTGAGCTGTGTTCGCTTGTCATATCCGTGTCTCTTACCTGATTCACACTCTTTGTCTGCTGGTTCTCTGGTTAACCAGAGAGAAAACAATCTCAGCGTATATTACCCGTCAGTTTCTCCAGCCTGAACATGGATCAACCTTTGCAGTCTGGCCTAACTTACAAATTTCTTTGGTTTTCTTTGCATTGTGAACCAGTTTTCTCATGAAGAAGGATAATGAAAGTGAAATGAACACAGTCAAACCTCCTGATCTAAAAGAAGAATGGGCTTTGGACTCAGCCTTCCATCCTGCCCCCATTACTACTAACAGCAGGACATTTGCTGAGTCTTCTACCTCTCTGTTGCTCCTCATCTGAAAACGGGAAAGCATTGCCCCAGATCTTGGGACAGGTGGCCACAGTGCATATAAGGCAGAGCTCCCAGCATGCAGCACGTGGTAAACATTTGCTAGTCATGATTATGATTTTGACTGTGCATGCTCTTTTCTTGTAGGGATGCCTTATATCGAAGTTTCCGACGTGTGGTCAGGCTTCAGATTGACTTGGCCGGGGCCCTCTGCTGAGGGACAAACAATAAGCCTTCTGATCCAGGCCTAACGATGTTAAAATTAGAGTGGCCCTGATGCTAGGTTTAGACTCACCTCCCAGTTTTAAAAATATAATAATGTTATGTGGAGGGTTAGCTTTTTATATGACTGGCCTGTGTTTGTTTTAGAGGCTTTTGCTGTTCTACTTTAATGCAGAGGGGCAGGTTTATTAAAAGCCCAATTTAAAAGTTCTTTCTCTAATATTCTCAAATGCACATCTTCTAAATTCCACGGAAGACAGTGGCAGTAACAGCAAAAGATGCAAACGTCATTCTTCTATTTTTAGTAATATCTTGTGAAATACTGTTTGAAATGTAAAGATTTCATGTAAGCACTTAGTTGAATTTAGGCAGATCTTCTGTTTTAGTTGCTGTGGTTACACAGGTTGAGTTTTGATGGTCAGCGCATTGTTACCAAAAATATCATGTGGTTTTAAAACATATATTGGTCATTAAGCAGTATAATTACACACAATCAACTGTCAATTATATGGGGCGGACCAGTCCTCGTTAAGACAAACAAGTTGTAGACACTTTATTTCTGAGCCAACCAATTTGATCATCGGGCCACCACTGACCAGTGCTAGATGCTCACCGCTGCCCACCCTCACACATTAACTGCAGTGGGTGAGGGGGAGGAGCACCCCTAGTTTGAGGTCTGGGCAGCTGGGGTCTAGAGACGATGCAGAGGAGGCACTGGTCCCCTTTCCAGCAGTAATGGAGCTGACTGACAGGCTCCGCTCAGATCTCCAAATCTTTACTCTTCTAAGTGGGATGCACACACCATTCTAATTACTGTGTGATTTTCCAACCCACCTGGGGAGAGGAGCATGTCCCAGGTACCTGATGCCCTTATGAATAAGCTGCTCTGAGATCAGATGTAGATTTCTCATGGAGCTAATGACATTTACGCTTTAAACCCCTTACTTGCATGGGCTACTTTCAAGTCTTGATTTAATTTTGTTTAATTTTTAGGTCTCTCAGAAGCTGGAGAATTAGTATTTTTTAAATCATGCTTTGGGGGTAAATCTCTTACTACAAGGTTATGTTTAGAACATAGGGTGCTGTACTACAATATTTTAAAGTGGTAAAATAATACTGTAACTTGTATCAGTAAATTACCAACTACCCAGCATTCAGATCTTGGACCCTTTGAGTGTGTTTGGATTCAACCCTAAGTACTCTAAGGCCGGGGTCCCTAATCTCTGGGTCATGGAAAGGTAGTGGTGCAGGCCTATTAGGAACCGGGCCACACAGCAGGAATTGAGGTTGAATGTAATGCCCTTGAATCATCCTGAAATCATCTCTTCAACTCAGGTCCCTGGAAAAATTGTCTTGCTCAAGACCAGTCCCTGGTGCCCAGAAGGTTCGGGTCTGCTGCACGAAGTGAGTTAACCATGAACATCAACAGAATTCAGAACATTTTACCCTGTAGGAGCGGGATGGCGGAGACGCGGAACCTTTCAGCTGACTTTTCTAACTTCATTGTACATTCGGTGTCCACTTGCCATTTTTACTTGACTTCACAACCCAAAGTATTAGAATCACAGGCAGAAAAGAACATAGATGAAAAGAGTAAGTTAAAACAAAAAAGTCCCACCTGGAAAGGCAAAGAGGAACAGTACAGATCAGAGGTAGCTGGGAAAAGACGGAAGCAGCTTCAATGAAAACAGCAGCAGTTTGGGCTGTTCTGTGTAGGGACAGATTAATCAAAACCGAAGTCGTCCCCAAGGATTTCACTGGCAGCGAGGTAACAAAATTACTAATTGGAACATCAGGCATCAATTAGGCCTTTATATCTTATAGAGTAAAACAAGCGATGTTACACTAAAGTAAAACTGAATTAAAATCAATATGCTCTTTCTAAGTAGGACTTTCTATGATATTTGCAGTGATATACTCTGGTGGTTAAGGGTACCAGCTTTGGAGTAGGGCTGCCTAGATTTCTTTA
Organism: Macrotus californicus; assembly: GCA_007922815.1. Taxonomy (NCBI): domain Eukaryota; kingdom Metazoa; phylum Chordata; class Mammalia; order Chiroptera; family Phyllostomidae; genus Macrotus; species Macrotus californicus. The sequence goes on from VMDR010002420.1 coordinate 28,314, forward strand.
TTGAGATGCAATTAATATTCAATAAATTACACATATTTAAAGTTCCCAGTTTGGTGGATTTTGACCTGCATAGTCAAGTGTTAAGCAATCGCGATAATTAGGATAATAAACCTATCCATTCCCCTTAAATGTTTTCTCATACCCTTGTAAGTACTTCCCCCCACGCTCTATGTTCCCAGACAATCATTGAGGTACTTTTTTTTACTATAGATTAGTCTTTCTTTTCCAAAAATGTATGTAAATGGAATTATTCTGTATGTGTGTGGTGGTTTTTGTTTTGTTTTTTTTTTGGTCAAAATTCTGTCACTTAGCTTGTTTTGAGATTCCTCACGTTGCATTTTATTACTGACTAGTGTTCCACTGTATGTCTATGGGACAATGTCTATCCATTCAGTCCTGATGGGCATTTGGATTGTTTCCACTGTTTGACTGTTACACATAAAACCGTTATGAACTATCATGTCAAGTCTTCGTGTGGATGTGCTTTTGATCTCTTGGGTAAACCCCTGAAAGAGGAATGCCTGGGTCTCATGCTAGGTGTGTATCGGCTACTTAGGGTTAGATCTGTGTGGTGCCAACTACTAGCTTATGGCATTTTCTTAGTCATTTAACCTGTTAGTATGTGAAGTACAAGTTTGTTAGTGGAATTAAATCATATGATTCACATAAAGCATTTAGTCCCATTCCTAGCCTGTGGTAAGCATTTATAGTTTTAACTGTAATTGTTTGATAAAAGCTTTACAGTTTTAAAACTTTAGACAATCTCAGTGTTGATATTTCTTAGCTCTACTTCTCTGGAAAATTTATTCATGTGAAAAGTTATTATTCCACCAAGCTGCATAATAGTGGGTCTAATAAATATCTGTTTAAAAGATATATTGTAACACATGGTGTATGCGTGGTTATTAGCTAATGAAATTCATGGGATGATAGGAAGTCAAACTTTGAAATGACAGATCTAAATAAGAGATTTCATTTTTTAAAAGACTATATATTAAAATGCATGGCATGTGTAATCAATTTAATAAGAATTAGTAATAAATACCCATATATATGCATATGGAGAGTATGATAAAAGAGCTAGGATAAAGAAAATGCAATTCGGAGGCATCTCCTTTAGTTCGTGTGTAGAAATTGAGGAGTGATCTCTAGATTGAGGGCTGAATCCACCTTCCTTATTAGCTGTGTTGCTTTGGGACATCATTTAACCTCTCTGCCACTTAGAAGAATCAGCCTCCAGCTCCAAATTCTATGCTTCCGTGGTACGCTCTATGACAGGTTGCTTCCTTCACCATTCTGGCACTCTCTAAAATCTCAACATTGAGTTAAGTCATTGTTAATTATGCCCATGGAGAGCTTTATGATGGTTTAAGGAACGCTGTAGTATTTTAATGCATTTATGCAGGAGTCTTCCTGGGTGTCCATGTTCCGTGCTGTTATCTTTTGGTCCAAACAGTGAAAACCAGCAGTATCACAAGATCTATAGCTAGGCCCTCAGGTTATCACTGACAGAGAGTCAGAGTGGAGCCCTTGCCCTCCCTCGGTGACTGCTTCAAAGTGTTCTGGACATGGGTAGGGAGCCCACATTTTTCCTTCCTCCCCAATATAGGAGAGTACTGGAAGAAACGGCCCTCTCCTTAGGATGTAGCTTTTCAAACACAAAGCCCAGATGGACCCAGGGAAATGGGGTGATTTTTATTCTACGTTATTTTTAGCTTTACTGCTGTATCGGATATTCTTTTGTTCTCTGCACTGCCTTATATGAAATTAACTCTAAGGCTGCGCTTAAATGGACACCTGCTTTCTGTCTTTTCAACTCACAGCTGGATGAACAGATGCCAGTGAGCAATTGCTGTCCAATAACTCCCCTGAACTGTTTTGTCATTTGCATTTTTCATATTTATTTATTTATATGTATAGCTCCTTTTCCCTGAGTAATATTCAAAATGCTGACCTCATCATGGGAGAGTAATGATTTAGAAATACTACAGTGGTTATAAATTCTGATATAATACATCATAGACTTCAACTGCTGAATGATCTTAATGGGGTCTTTTTTAGATGTATACTCGAGGAGACATCAATGACTTCAATAAATTTAAATCCCTCCCCACTCCCAGCTCAACATCATCATCCAGCAGTGTGCAGGAGGGGATTTTGGGTAGGCATTTCCATGGTTGTGGCTAATATCTCTTCAATGAAAAATGGGTTATTTTCTTGAGGGATCCTCAGAGGTAGGAAAGTTATTTGGCAGTGCCTTATTTAACTCTTTCTTTTAAACAGAATGCTTCTCCCCCCATTCTGATATAAGGAAGTCATGTTTTGGGTCACTACTGACATTTTATTTATACATTTAGCCTATTCAGTGGGTCTGCCAGGATTTGAGATTTTAATCATCAAAATGCAGTCAGCTATTCCTACTGACTTAAGAGAACATGTTCCAGTTTGCGGGCAGGTCCTCGGAGCATTCTGGTATGATATCCAGTGTACATTGAATTTTGCTCCCTTTCAGTAAGTCGCGAGACTGTTTCCTCGCAAACAAATTCAACTTCTGGTCATCTGTTTTGGAAAAACTATAAAAGTCTCATTCTGTGCAAATATGGAAAGACTCTATTATCTTTTCCTATTCTGAAAACAAACAAACAGACAAATCAGATAGCCAGGAAAGTCAATTGTTGGTTTAATTTAAACATTTCCAAACTGGTAATTATATTTTTAGTTAAAGTATAAATATTAAATGTTTGTGGTTGTGATGTTTTTTCACTTCTGCATTATCCAAGTTGATTGGCATGTGGTAAAATTTAATTTGCCTTTTGCTTTCTCATTGCTTCGACATGTTTGCAGAATGCAAATGATTATATTAAAACTTTTGTGCATTATTCATAATCAGAGAGCTAGCTCAAAGTTTTAAAAGGAAACTCAAGGTGAAACCTTTCCATATTCATCCCTTGGTCTTCTTGAATGTCTTTAGTTTTTCTACGTAATTCCTAGGAAGTTAAAGGATCACCTAATCCAAAGGTAATATATTCCCTGCTATAATGTAGGAATTTCACTAGAACATATTTTTACTGGATAGACTGCCAAATGCCACTTCCCTAAAAGGGAAATTTGTCCAAATTTTTAAATTTGCTATTTTTGCATGGTAAACAACTAGTAACAATCGGCTGGAGTGAATTTGAGTCTAAAATTGAGTGATACCTTCAGCAATATTCATTTTAATCAAGTTTGGCTTCTCTGAGGCCAGAGGGGAAGGGGGAGAGGGGGAGAGAGAGAGAGAGAGAGAGAGAGAGCGAGCATGGGAGGAGAGGTCAGTGAGATGATTTGCCAAAAAGCAGAAAAAGGCTGATTCCCAAGGGTGGATTTGAGAAGCAGATCATCTGAGCCAAAAAGCATTGGGTATGTAACTCATATTCAGATTTCTCATTGGCCACTGCGATTTTCTGTTAGATACCAGACCCGTTCCAGGACTGGTTTTGGGGCCAATAGGGTAGAAGAAGAGTCCTGGAGGCGAAGAGGTTCTGTCCTTGCATCTGGCTTCACTATGCTTTTCTTCCTGGCTCATGGGTTAGAAACATTCCAGTTCCCTGACTGCTTTCATGTCTGCTGTTGACCCTCCTCTGGCCTCTGCCCCAAGTCATTTTCTCTGTGTGCCAGCCCTGCTCTGCCCTGTTGAATGCACTCTGGCCTACTTCTGCCCTAAATTATACCCTCCAATTCTCCACCTTTGTAGGATCAGGGCCTTGAAAGCTACCGGACAGTAATCTCACTGTAAGTTCCCTTGGTATGAGTCAGTATGTACCTTGGGGCGGCTTCTTTCATTCCTCTAGGGCATATTACTGAACACCAGTTTGTATGGGATGGTTCCTTCTTTACCATTCTTTTATCCCTAAAATGGTTTTCTGATAAACTAGTTTGAAGAGAAGAGAACCTAGGGCAGAGGCATGATCCCTGTAGTAGTGTCATGTGGTAATAAGTGCATTGCCATCAGTTGCTCATCATCAATGAAGTACAAATTGTGCACCTACTCACTCATTTCCCTCCCTCCTCTTCTTCTTTCCTTCCTTCAGGAGTTATTAACAGTCAACTGTGCGCCAGTCAAGGGATTAAAAAGAAAATATTTATTTTCTCCACAGCACTCACTCCTTGGGAGTTCATAAAATAGTGGAAGAGAAAGAGAAATAAGCAAACCAACGCTGTGTGATGTGACCAGTGTTAATATTATGGGCCTGTGCACATGGTGGTGCTTCTGGTAACAGGTTACGGAGGGACTCCTTGCTTCCTCTCCTTCTGTGTATTGTCCATGTTACAGTGAAGTATTCACAGAGAAAATGACATTTACTTTGGAATTTGAAGAACGCCTGGGACTTCTGCAGGGCATCGAGGGGTGGAAGGAAATTCCAGGAGGAAGGAACAACATGTGCAGAGGCAGGAAAGCATCAAAGTGCTCAGAGGGCTGAGGACACCTGGGCTGGCCATATGCTGCTGGGGGCCGGGCAGCTGTCAGGGTAGAGGAGTGAATCCAGCCTGGAAAATATGGGTCAAAGGATGGGGAGAAAACGTTCAAATGCACTTTTGCCCACCCTCCCATTCCCACAAAAACCACTTTATCAAAATAGGGAGAACACTTCTCCAAGTAGAAATATTCTTGGGAATGCTTTGGCATTGGACACCCTGTACAGGATCATGGGAGAATACTGTGAACTGTTCAATGACAGGTAGAGCAACCCAGCAAATTGTGTTCCTGTTCTGTGGGTTTTTATTTAGGAGCTAAGTACTTTGCGTGCACTAATTTGGTGTGTTTGAGCATTTACGCAGCTGTTACACAGTATAGGTGAAAACAGTAAGGCGGCAGATGGGGGTGGAGAGAGAATACTTCTGCATGGCGGATGGGCTGATATGGGGTCTTCCGTTTGCAACTTACAGAGAATTCATCTCTCCTTTGCTCTTTTCTTCAGAACCTGGTTATTTGGGACGTACAGTCGGGAGGAAAACTGAGTATATATCCATATGCTAGTATGCAGAGCATGGGTAACAAATCACTCTCTGATTTGATGACTCTAGTGTTGAAATGAACATAATAGCCATACAAGGGGACATAAAGATTGATCGATTTCTTACCGACTGTGAAGCTTAGGAGCCAAAGTTTTCCTGTCAGATATGAGGTAGGTAAAAAATATTTTGGTCAAAATGGATTCCTTTGACACCCACCTTCTTAAGAGGGAAAAATATTTTCAGGAGAATAGAGTGGTTTTCTGTATCAAATATTCAATAGTTTAAAAATGGTGGATTCTAGAACCTAGGAACATACCCTGACAATTATAATAGCAGTTATCTGTGATTATTCAGCTATTTTATTCTGTGTTGACACAACTAAATCACAACGCTATCCATTTTTAGGAGCTATAACACTCAGAGCAAACCCCCCAGAAATTTTCAACAATGTAAATCATATTGGAATAATTGATATTTTTCAACATAATCTAGAAGTGATTTTTATAAGAACTCCAAACTATGTCAAATATAAGACATTTGCCAGTCATTTTTTAATGTATACCTAAGGAAAAAAGGCAGGGCTTATTTAAACAATAATTCTTTTTGAGAATAACTGCATGGCACATGGGATTTAATTCTTTCTTGACCTATTGATCAGATAGCCTTCCAGGTAAAAAGGTTGTAGGCAGACCAGCCAAAACCAAAAAGGGGTGGAGGGATAGGCGAGGGAGGGATTTTTGTTTTTAAAGGGGCTGAGTTTAAAGTTCACTGGCCTGATCATTGTATTATGCTAACAGCCACGGGATTTACTTCTTCTCTTGTTCACCATTTGAAAACGTTTTTGGCATCTCATCATGATACGACCTTTCAGAAGACTCAGATGAAAGTTGAGATGCTTAATAATTATTTAAATTAGGCAAAACAGACACATCTTTGATAGGATAAATAATAGCAAAACATGTTATTATCAAGTGGCCAGTGATATGACAGATATTTTGTGTATTAATAGGGAAACATGCAGCAGTAAGTTAATGTGTTTTACATGAGACATTCATAGCTAGCTTTATGAGCTAAACACGTTTCAAAAGATGTTGTATAGATGGCTTATGCAATAACATGTGGATTTTTTTTCAGTTTTTTATGTTTGGGGAGAACAGGGCAAAATGTTAAACACTGCAATTTCACAATAGCCTAAATGGCATACTTCACGCTACCAGTACTGCAGAATATAGGTTTTCTTTTTTCCCTCCTCTCTCTAAGACCCTTGGCTCTCAATCTTGCAACATTCTGAAAAATTTAACTTACCAGTGATTCATTGAAGTCATTTCTCCTCCAGGTTATTTACAGTCTAAACAAAGCCCTGATAGAATTTTTAGGGCTCAGTGGAACTCACAGATAAATTTTCTAAATAATATAAAATTCAATGAGCCAGGTCTATGAGTTCTGATCTTTCCTTGTGACTTCAGAATCTCAAGTAGATCAGATCTTGTCTCATGAACAGACAGAAAGAAGGAAGGACGCTCTTGTGCCCTGATACTCATTCTTATCCGTTGTGTGGGACTTGATCTTCTGTTGAGGATCCCACCATGAGTTTAGAAACTTGCTTGCCAGGTTTCCTTCTGATCCAAAAGATGTTGAATGTGATCTTCTGTGATGGGTGCCGGAAAATAGGAGCCATTAGGAAAGTTGTTGGTAACCCACTGTCTGCAGGTGATGGGGGTGTGGGCAAGAGAAACAACCCCACAACGCCAGCCACAGATTTGGTCTATCGAATTTCAGAAGTTGCTTGTATCTTTTGGAGTAGATGATTGCTCTGAAAAGTCCATCCTTTACTAAGAAATACAGAAGATGTCTAGAGCAATGTTTTTTAAAGTGATATAAGCCATCAGCCTAAGGAAAATATGAAATACTTGGTAAAAACCCACATTCCTGGGCACAGATCAATTTTAACACAACCCAACTAGACTTTGTGTTAATACACTCCATCAGATTCCAAAATTGTTGATGCTTGCCATGTTCCCTTTATATCTGGGCACATCTGGTATGGAGAGCATGTTCATGTTCTGTTTCAAAGTAAGCCGCAGACAGTGTGATCTCCGCTGCCGTAGACGAGCAAGTTAAACAAATACCTCTAGCCACATGGTTTGAAGCCTGTCCTGTGAGTGGTGTTCGCACTCTTTAGCAGGCAGAGGATCTCCTGGAGGTTTTATAGAACACACTCTGCCCCAGCCCCCCTCTAGAGTTCTGGCTCAGTACATCTGCGGTGACGTGTACACATTTCTGGTTGGAATAAATGCCCAGGGGAGACTGATGTTGCTGGTCTCGGGGCCACATTCGGAGAAGAGCATCCCTGCTGTGTGTCGAGACACAAATTGTTGGTTTCAGTGTGGTGTCCAAAACCACTGTTTCTTGTCCACTCTGTCAAGCTCTTCCTCTTTTTTTTTTTATCTGCTTCAAATTTCTGTCACTGAATGCGGGGTCACACTTTAAATTACACCAAATGTTTGTATTCCCATTACATAAATGTTCTTTTCCTGTTGCTTCCTAAGTTCATCAGCCAAGAACCAAGTGTACTGGATGAGAACACTGGTTCAGTTCAAGTGCAGTGGGTAGTGCTCTTGTGGCAGGTTGTTCCAGAAGGGCTTGCACTCTAGGGACATCAGCCATCAGGTCCAGATACTCGGTCTGAGCGCTACGGGGAGGGAGCAGGAGGAGGGAGCTTCCAGAATAAGGTGTTACCACTTTATAGCTGACACTTCATTATCTACAAAGAACTAGCAAGACTGCCCCTCGGAGTCTGCTCATGTGGGCTTTCTCTGGCTGACCCCTGCTGGTCCTGACCGTGGGCGTGCTGAAAATGAAATGCCAGAGGGATCTGTGCCAGGGAATTGGTGGTGAGTACCCTGAGACAGGGACAGCTCTGGAAGCATCTGGTGGCATCTCTCGGAGGTCCCTGGCGGGGTTTGGTCCCATGGTCCAGGGTGACCTCCTCAGGTCTAAACTGAATTGGCCGCCTTTCCTTCCCTGCTTCCCTTTGGTCACTCTGCCATTGTCATTATCCATTCACGTCCCCAGGCACCGGAGCAGTATGTCCCAAAGAAACTTAAATCTCCGCCTCATAGGTTGCTTTGGTGGTGGGAGTAGAGACAGCCTGGCCTGCTGAGACTTATGTATGACTGGGAAACAAAGTGAACGTGGAAAAAAATCTGCCTTTTAATATCTCTCTGGGAGGCATATTTCTTATTTTATTTGTAACGAATGCTCATTACAGAAGAATTAAAAAGTTCAGGTAACCCAGACCTAAATGTTGATCTATAATCTAGTGGTAAACAGGGCGGCGGGGCAGGGAGGAAGGCTGGGGGATGGTGCACCAGCACACACCCCTGGCTGCGACCCCAGGATCTAGTCTCAGAGCAGCGCTGTGTTCAAAAGATCACATCTCTCAACTGCGAGGAAATTCGAAGCAGCACAGATTCTTTTGTTTTATTTTGGTGGGTATTTAAAGGTAAAGTATGTGAAACATAGTAATTCACCTCTAACCTATCTTTTAGTCCTGTCTGCACCCATCAAATGCCAGAGCAGCTCCTGCAGCTTTAAAAATAAATTTTTTTTCATATACAACTTCTCTTCTGATAAAACCCACACTAAAAAAATCCACCCGGTATCAGATTGGTATCAGTTATCCTATACTTCCTTTTTCTTCCCTAAATTTATATGCTATTAAAAATGCAAGAGAAAATGCCTGCCTGGTTGGGCACTAGTTAGAAGGGTGAGTTGGGAGGAACCACAGAAACTGATCCCCCGTCTTCCTTAACAGGTTGGGGGTGCATGTCTGAAAACATTACTTAATAGTATGTGTTCGATTACACAGATATTTATAGCATGCTTTATTTCTCTGTGACAGTTTTTTTTCCACTCAGCAATGTGTTATATACTTTGCTCTTTAATAACTGTGTATGCGGAGTCATCTTTATGATTGGGTTTCATAGATTCAATTAAAACTTTAATTTGTTTGCCTGGTCTCCTATTACTGGGTACATATATGGCATTTTCATTTTTTCTCCTCCTATAAGTTGCGTGGCATCCATATTTATGTACTAAGTTGATACTTCCCTTAGGGTCATTTGTAGAAGTAGAAGGCTAGGTTGGAAATTTCAGTTTTCAGATCTTCTGATGTATGTTGCCAATTTATCTTCCTGCAGTTTATAAGGGTATGGTGATTTTACTAGCACCTCAAAACCTGGAGTCACTATTCTGTTTTAATCTTTGTGAATCTAATAGACAAAAGCAAACGAATAAATTGTATCTTGTAAAACATCTGGTTCCTTTGATCCCTCTTAATGTCGCTACCTTTTTTTGTATGTTATACAATCCTCTTTTCATTCTGTGAATCACTTTTCCGTCTGTAGCTTTCTTTTTCATTGGGGCTTTACTCCTGATGTTTTGTAAGAGTGCTTAATGGATAAAACAAGTTATCCATTTATCTTGGAAACATTTCCCAGTTTGGTATCTTCTTTTTAGCACATTCAGCTTTTATATTGGCTACCTGAAGGATGACAGCTTTAATGAACAAATTAAAAATCTTCTTTGCTAAATGATTGCCCCCTATCTTGTGACTGCTTCAGGCTTCAGTCATAGCACATGTGACATCTCATCTGTGGTCGCCAGCCTTGGTTTCTCCGAGCCTCAAAAACCAGAAGGCACTTCACATAATTCTGTAGCATTGCTGTATTGAATATAAATGAATTTGTTTGCAATTCCACTTAAGGACTGCTTTTATCATTCTCATGGCTTAAAGTTATTAACCTACACAAGAATTACATGAGGGATTAATCTGGAGGTTATGCAAGATTGCCTAATGAAAATTGGTTTTGCTGACAAATGGTAGAGAATTTCAGAGATGTCTGTGATCATATCAATAAGCTGGTCAGTTGCTGTTCGTGGGAGATGGTGGCTTGAAATGGCTCTATTGGGATTTCAATAGGTAGAAAGATAGGAAAGGACAATTCTGGGTCTGGTTTTCTTTTCTTATAAGTGAGAAAGGCCTCTTCCAACACAAAGCAAATAAATAAAAAGAAATGGCAATGCTAGTATATGGGCCAGCTGCTCATCCACAGTTCAGTTGCTTGATAGCAAGATTCTGCGGCAAGTATGCCCAGCTGACCTTCTGGGCCACTCTCCACGTGCAGAGCTGACAGTGGCCTTGAATCTTCAGTCAAAATGGGCAGTAAAAATTACATGATCTCCATGGTTCTGCTTGGAGAGAAATTTGTGCTCTTCCCTATAATTTCAGGTTCTCATGCGCTGGCTCAGATATGCATACAGTATTACTATAGAAAACTATACATGATATTCCTTGGCATGCTGAATGGCTGTGCAGGAATATAAATGATATTTATGAGGAATTTGGGAGTGCTTTAAGTATTGTGAAAATGCTGACTTTGACACATTAGGGATAATGATGCGAATAGAAACAGTAGGCTCTTTGTAAACTGTTTAATGGCCGACAATTTTCTAAATCAAAGCAATCTACACTTACCCACTTACAGTGTCATCTCCAACTACTATGGTCTCATAAAAAGCTTTACTACGTGGAGTCTTTGGCCTTTCCACATGGTTATCCAGGACTCTGATGCTTCACACCATTTATATTTTATCTTTCAAAAACATAGAAATGTTATGTGAAGGTTGGGTGGGTATGACATTTTGGCAGAAATATGGTGTTGCTAATAGATACAAAATTTATTTAAGCAGCACAAATGTTAAAAATGTGAGATGATTTCTTTATGTTAGTGTTTAATAGCCTAGATAAATATCAACACTGACATAAGCGGGCTTGTGTGTTTACGTGGGAATAATATAATGATAATGTACACATATCTCTAGCCCACTGAGTAGTAAGGCTTGCTGTAGTAAATGCCAAAAGGATTACACAGTGCAACTCAATTTCATTTAATCTTTCAAATATGGCAAAGTTTAACTTATATATTAACTTTTGAATTTGCGAAATTATAGACATTTACCTTAAAATGCTCATTTTTCTCAGTGTGCAAGTTGAAAAGAATTCTTGTAATCTAATTATATTTGATTATAGACAGTGCCGTTTATTTTTCAAATTGCCTACATTTATTCCTGACCTGCTATATTCATTTAATGAATTTCTTCTAGAATTTTCTATTCCCCTCTTTGTTTGCATCAGAAGAGAAAATAAGTCAATGTAAAATAGCAGGAGTATGAGCAAAAAAAAAAAATGTCTGCAAGAAAATAGGGATTTTGCCAAAAAAGTCCATTTATTTTTTTCCATAAAATAAAAGGCACATTTTTTATTTTCACCCATAACTTTATCGATTTGGATATTTTGAGTAGGTTGGCCATCTCCTGCTCTTGGCTTCTAGTGGGTAGAGACCAGGGTTGCTGCTAACCATTGTCCAGTGCATGAGACAGCCCCACTTACCCAAAGTACCAAGAATCTTCGCAAGCTACCTTTGACCTGCTCGATCAGTCACAGCACCGTCTGCATACGCTGCACAGCTCTTTTTTGTCCCTCTCAGTTGCTTGTTTACCTTTCTTGAAATAATAAAACATAATATGCCAGAAATGTTGTGTACCTTCTCCCATCTTCAGTATTAAAATGCACAAAAATTCACCAGTTTTGATGTTTTTTTTAAATGCACACTAATATGGCAGCTGTGACAATCCAGTCTAACAACATTGTTCGAGTGACGTTAAAGACAACTCAGCGCTACGAAGGGCCGTTATAGGGAAAAAAAGACAAATGAAGTTTTTGGCCAACCCAAAACTTGAACTTTTCCAAGGAAACCCAGAAAGAAGTTTCCTACTGTGTGGTTGGTTCTTGTCATACGGAATATTTCTAGAAATAAAAATTCCGCTGTGTTCTGCTCTGAGGACATCTGAATAACACATTCAGTGTTAGTAAGTTTCCTCTGGTTTCAATGTATTTTTATTTAAAGAGAGAGATGTCTTTTATTGGGAAAAGTAATTTTCATCCTCCCTGGGGGTGTTAAGCTTGGGGATAGAAGTAAACAGAGCTGTGTGCTCAGAAACACAATACGCCAACTTCATAGCGCTGGAACTTTGCTACAAACTTTTATTTTAAATGTTCTCTGTGTGCTCACAAAAATTTAGAGGATATAAACCATATTAATTTTTTTAGCTCAAACACTGAATAAAAATTCATGCATGAAAGTGCCTCATAAAATGGATAATGTCCAAAGGAAGGAACAGGGATTTTATGATTTTAATACAGACCAGACATAAAAAATTAACTTAAAAAGCAGAGACAACTCTTTGTGAGGAGTGTCACCAACCAGTTGAAAGACAAAGAAAATTTGCACATTTAATTTCCGGTGGTCTTGAGTGCCTCTGTGTAGTCGACCCTGACCTTGGGTCGTGCGCGGTACATGTTTTCTCTGGAGGAATCCCAGGTCGTTTTCATCACGTTGAAGTTCTTAAAAGAGAAAAAGTGTTCCTGAGGTTTAAAAACCCTTGGCTGTACCTGGTGCTCTCTATTTTATGTATTTTCTTGGGGAAAAAGGGAAATGAACTCTGGCTTGGGGTAAGGTAGGCAGAAATTGTCCATGGGAGCCCTGGTGCTGTGATTTAGACCAGTAGGCACAGGCTGAGAAGCTGTTCGGAGACTGTCCTGGGCTTTGTGTGGAATTGCAAATCACATTAGAGACTTTCCATGATAATGGCTCGTTAAACATAGATTTATGTAGAAAGTAATGAAAACTGATTAGGATTGCAAAGATTTTGTCCATGAAGACATTTGAAGAATCAAATAAAGCATTTGTGAGGTATAGAATTTTTATCTCTAATCATATGCATTGTTTTAGTGCATTTTTAAAAAATATAGTTGCATAGTGAATATATGGATCATAGTTGGAGCAGGTGTAATTGATCAAAGAAAATGGAGGGATAAAATAGAAGATTTCAATGAATCTCTTCAGAAAAAATATAAAACCATGGGAGAAAAATAGTTTTATATTTTACTATGTACAGGAATAAGCAAAAGTAGATTTACAGTTGTATGTGAAACAGTTTATTCTGGTATTGTTATTTATTATTATATTTATTATTATTGACCTACTTTTGCCCACCCCTTATGTATAAATATTTTATTACATCTTCATAGAACCAAGAATTTTTAAGCTTAAGTATTAAGTATTTGATACATTAAAAATCAGATGAATGATTTGTATTACGGCCTTGAATGTATAATAGGGTCAGCTGCTCATTTTGATTGTGCATAGTAGGGTGGGTGTCACTATTCTAAATATTCATCTCGTTATTAGAATTATGAGTGAAACTCTTTCACTACCCCTCACATACAGACCTTTTTTGTTTTGTCCACTAATGAGTGATTCTCTGTGTCACATATTGGCATTCACAGCAGTGATTTTTTTCTGTTTGTGTTTGTTTCTGTAAAACCGCATTGGACCTCTTCAGAGTAACACATCAATGTGATGTGAATCAAATACATCAGTGCAGACACGGCAATTTGTACATTGGAGCACAATAGCCATTATTCTTTAGGCTAATTGATGCTTGGCAGAAGTTGAACTAAAATTAAGTAAATATGAGAGAAATGCTCGCTACTACTAGAAAAATAGTGAAGAACAACTTCATGTTTGGAAAATGGCCTTTGTAGCATGAGAGTGGTCAACAGATCGCGCCAACTGACAAGTTGGAATAATTGACTCACTCGGAGCAGAATTAGGTTCTTTCTGGCAAAGAGCTCACGCAGAGACTGGTCTCATGAGCAGCAGCAGTGGCAGCTCACAAGACAACAGTCGACCCACCTGGTAGGTGTCGCAGGGTGTATACTTAGCCGTTATCTTTTAGTGGCTTTGTAGCGTGAACTTCTTTTTCAGATTTTGAATAGAAGATTAATGCTTAAATACGTAATGGAAATCGGGCACTCACCAGTCATCTTTAGTCTGTACTCAGTTCAGTTCAAAAACACTTAGGCATTCACTTTCATTGCAACGGATGTGTATTTTTTAGGATGAAGTGAGAGTTGTATTAAGAATATTAATGCAGATGTTTTGTTGGAATTGTTATAATTAGTGTCATTTTTGCCAGTATGCTTAGAGCTCATTCTCTGACACTTGTGATGTGATTCCTTTAGGACACTTGAATGCCATCGTGCATGGCTCAGACTCCAATACAGTCCTCCTTGTAAGCCCACTCTTAGGAGCCCTGACATGGTCGCAGGTACCAAAGAGAGGAAGTGGCTTGGCTTCAGATTCAGTGTTCCCTGCACCATATGATTGCCCTCCTAATTTGTGGTTTTCATGTGATGACTTTAACTCTGTTGAACTCTCTAGAATTCATTTTAAATTTACACTGTGTAGCCCGAGTGGTCACATGATGGAAGGCGCATGAAGGTCTGACATAAGCAGAGCTACTAATAACCTGTGATTGGGAACTAAAAGGGAAGGAAACACTCCATTTCATTTCGTCTTTATTTATTTGAAATTCTTCGGATTACAGAATTTTATTTTACCTTCGTTTTATCAGGTGAAACAAGGAAATGCAAAGACGTGCATGATGTACAAAGATAAAGCTGATCTTATTTCTTCCCTCTGGACTTTACCCCAATCCCCCTGCCTGATACAAATGGTATTTACAGCTTGCTGTCTATCCTTATACTTAATTGCTTACATAAATATGTTAAAGTGTTGTATATTTAATTCCCATGCCATTGGTGGTATTATTTTAACAAAATTATTCTGTATACATTAGCATAAATTGTGTTTTTCACTAAAATATACATTATGAAATGAACAAGTTGTGAGCATCAGACACGTAAGGAAGAGAGCAAAAATCAGGGGTGTCTAGAATGTTGTTAGGCATAGTTCAGTATTCAACACAAGTTCAAGTTCAATAATTGCAAAGTCTATTTTATGCTGTAGGATAAGATGGATATACCAGATGTTGCTTATTGTAAAAATTAGCTTCTTTAATACTAGGACTCAAATATGTAGAAATGCTGTTAGAAGCTTTAGATCTGCCCGTGGAAGTCATTGTCGAGTTACTATACCACGTTGCTCTCATCTCATGAGAAAGGGACTTTACAACACCAATAATATATTATTTCTCTGTGACAAGAATGACAAACAAAAGTTCTGGTGATTCCAAAAATCAGAGAGGGTGCAGAGAAGGGGAACACTTACATGAAAAGCTAGCAGTAAAAATTGGAAAATGGTTTTTCATTTTCTAATAAAGTTGAAGGCATGTAGTGTATTCTAAACCCCGCATTTCTATGCTAGATATGAATTTGAAAAGGCAGATTCTCAAAAAGTTTGTCTCAGGTCTCCTTTAGAGTTTTAACAATTATTGAGAACCCCCCAAAACTTTTACTAATATGGGTTTTTTCTATTGATGCTTATCAATATTAAACATTAGATTTTAGACAAATTAAAAACATCACTACATGTAGAATTTTAAAAAAATAACTCATTAGATGTTGTCATGAATGGCATATTTTTTAATGATAAGTAGCTGTTTTTCCCAAACAAACATTTGCAAAAAATCATTGTATTATTTTACTTTTTATTTTCAAATCTCTTAAATGTTTGGCCTAATAGGAAACAATACTGTCTCTTCTGGATTTAGTCTTTTGTGTTACGTTGTTTTGGTCGCAGTGTGTGAAGAAAACCTGGCCCCACACTGCTGTGTGTACGTGTGTATATATGTGTGTATGTGTAGGTGTGTGTGTGTTTACACACACGAAAAACACTTGACAAAGGAGGGGGTGTTTTCATAGCCTTTGCACATGTCTGTGGGCATTCGTTTCAATGCTACACCCAAATTTGACAAGTGGTGCCGTTCTGTCACGTTTGGTGGCCGTCTGAAACACTCTCCAAGAACTTTTCGGCCGTTTCTACACTGTCACTTGCATTTAGAATGGGTCTTCACCATGCCCAGTTTCGTTACATGGTGAAAATACTGGTTCGCTGAGTTCTGTACATCTTCCAGGAGATTACACACTCCCTAATGAGACACAAAAACGACTTTCATAAATGTTGCTACCCATTGTACCTGAAGGGTCTGAGTGCTAGGACACTGGAAGGTTCACAGTGGCTGATAAGTTTTCTAAGGTCCTAATTGCCAAATGAAAGCTCACGTTTTGTTATGGGCGTAAGTACTCTCAGTTTTTTGGTTTGAAAT
Source organism: Macrotus californicus (assembly GCA_007922815.1). Classification (NCBI taxonomy): domain Eukaryota; kingdom Metazoa; phylum Chordata; class Mammalia; order Chiroptera; family Phyllostomidae; genus Macrotus; species Macrotus californicus. Next base: position 44,502 of record VMDR010002420.1, read on the forward strand.
GATATTCTCACTGTTGATTTCCAAGAGGATCTCTACTAAATACCCAGGTTTGAGTAATATTTTTTTTTGTTAGTCTTCCAAGTAAAACAGGGTGTTCCATGGGGAAAAGGGCCTGCTAGTTCAGTTACCGGAGGGCATTTCCTTTAGAATACCATTCTACTTCAGTACGCAACAGAAGGGCTTTCTGCATAATTTTTGTCATTAAAAAGACACCTACTGAAGGGTAGAGACCTCATGACATGAATGACTTTTGCTGCTTCATCAAGGACCCAAGGCAGGCCCATCTTGTCTGCTGCCAGGGGGTCGCAGTAAAAGGAACAGCGGCTGCTGGCAAAGGCTGGTCCCACTGTTCCAGTTTTGCTGGGGCGCCCCGAGTTTAACCCGCCATCGATTTCGCACCCTCAGAGCAATGTCAGTGCAGTGGAAAAAGGAAATCACACTTGGGTGTTATTAGTAAAGTTGTTTTCCCCCTGGACCCCCTGAAGGAGTGGGGAGCGCTGTCAGGGTTCTGTGGGCCCCATTTTGAGAAAAATTGCCTCGGGAAACCTGCATGCGCTCACTAAATTATACGTACAGGTGTATCTACAGCTCAATTGTGCGTGATGGAACAATGTTCAGAAACAACGCCAATGGCCATTGACTTGAAATTGGGTGAGTAAACCGTGGTGTGGCCATATAATGGGGTTCTCGCTTTCGAGAGCATAACGTTGGGTGAAAAAGCAGCGTGGGAACGATCGTAGCAGACTCATGCCTCTTCTGAAGTGTGAGCTCCATGAGCGTGGGTGTCTGTTTGTTTTATTCATTTTGCATCTCAAGTAAATGAAAGTGCCTAGCACGTAATTGTTCCTCAGTAAGTGTTTTTCTCAATGAAAGAATGATTTCCATTAATAAAATTCAAGGGCACGTGAAACTCAATGAGAAGGTCTTGGGGGGCACTGGAGGAATAACAGACTCCTTCGCTGCTCCCCACTTGGGATTTCAAACCGGAAATCTTTAAAATTGCCCCCAAAGGTGAGTTCACATTTTCCCAATGATTGTTTTGGATGTAATTATTTAGAAAGAGTCCAATTTTCTATCCTCCATCTTTCTTCTAAGGCTTTGGTAAAGTTGTAGGTTTCTAGCTCATTTAATGAAGCAGGGATGGGAGAATTCTGTTTAGCAGTACATGTAAGAACATGCTGTCTTCTGTTTTTGAGTTTGTTTTGCTCTCCAATCTGTTCACCCTCTTCTTTCGTGACCATCAAGTGCTTGCAGATTGTGGCATTTGTTGTAGTTTTTGTTGTTTGCAGCATAATTTCCTATTTTCACTAAGTCGACAGCGTTCAGATTTTCTTTTAATGGGAAAGGAAGAATTCCGAAAATTACTCTAAAAAGTTTTTCTTTTTTTAAAATAGAAGCTTATGTCTCGAGACTCCCAAGTTATTTTGGTGAGGATATTTTTTTTTCCCCATTGGCTTGAAAACAGCACTGTGTGTGTGTGTGTGTGTGAGAAATCATCTTTCTAAGCAGACAATTGAAAACACTAGCATAAACATGCTTAAGCTTTTGATGACTGACCATTAGTTTCCGGAATCGACATGTGCAAGTACTTTTATCAGAGGCCCCAGGTGCAAAGCCATGAAACTTATTTTTTTAATCAGAAGGTCATTAAAAATCTTTTATTTTTGTTCTTTCACCCACCTCGTCCCCTACATATCTCATAAAAGTTATCAATGGTCTTGAAGAAGGATTTGTGAACTATCTCTGATACTGAAAGCACTGAACTCAGAATATTACCTATATCTACACATTTCAATTGTGTTTGATAAAGGTGGACATGTTGACATACGCCAGTGTGACTATTGTAAAGTCTCATGTCTTCCGCAGTGCGGCACCGTGCGGGCAGCATCGTCCTTGCGAACTTATGGCCAAGTGCACGCACATCCCTACCTGAGAATTACTACTCCTTAGGAAAGAAAAAAGTGTATGGCATTATATAACCATCACCTAGAAAAGGGGGGGAGCTTACTATTTCCATTCCATTTCTTTGAGGTCAGTTAATGAAATATCATTGTTTGTCCTTCGGTGGTGTCGTGGTTTTGCCTTTTCATGCTCCTCATGGTTAAGCCTCGATGTCTGTGCCTTTGAGAGACCAGTTTCCTCTCCTGGCCTCATCTGGACTGACTTCATAAAGACTTTCACTTGTTGGCTGCAAGGGCGCCAGCTGGGAGTGTTTAGCAACTCTGGTTTTGGGGAGGCCGCAGTGATGTAGTCTCTGTACCTCTCTGTTAGATGAGGTCATCTTGGGTTTTCTGGGGCCAAGACTGTAGAGGTTCTGAGTGGCAGGGGCTGCTGGGGCTATTCCAGACCTCAGCGTGAAGGATGCTGGGGTCCTCTTGCTCTTCCTGTTTTGCCTGGGGGAGGATGTTTTATCTTCGGGATCCGTCTTGGTGCCAGAAATGGTGTGCTGGCCCCAGGGCAGCAGCACAGACAGGGTCATGGGATCAGTGCTTGCAGAACCAGCACAGCATTTGGGTCCTGGGCCATCGGTGCACTTTCTGTGGTGATAGTGTCAGTGTCTGAGATGCAGGCCTGTCATGTCTCCCAAGGAACTTGGGCTTGTTGCAGTGACTTGGGCCCTCTGTGTATGTGGGGGACCAGCAGCAGCACAGGTCCTGGGGTGACCAGGTGCAGTGGTGTTTTTGGCCCAGGGGGCAGGATGAAGTAGTAGTGTGCCCCGGGGATGATGGATCAGTGTCCCAGCTCTGGCCAAGGCGGGCAGCTGGGGAACTGCAGCCACTCAGCTCTGGTGACTGGACCGAGGAATGGGGTGATGTGGGTAAAATGCTTCCTGTGTTGTCCTCTGCTGCTGTCCTTGGTTTCTGAGATCTGTGTGGCTTCTTCCACCTCTTTGTCTTGGCGCACAGCTTTCTCAGACTTATTTTAATCTGGTTTGGAGTTGTTTATTATTTTACTGTTTTGGTGGGCGAGACAAATGTGGAGACCCTCTAGTCCTCCATCTAGCTGATGTCATGCCCTCAATCTTGAAAGTAAAAACTACCAACATGAAGAATTACAAGTAAAATTCTGTTGTGTAGTGAACACCAAGAAGTTGTCTCCATCTTTTAAAATTACACTGTAATTGCATTGATTCAAATGTTGTTGGAAATAAACGATTCATTAGTAAGGATCTTAGAAGACATTTTTTTTCTATAAAGATTTCTCAGTGATGGTATTTCTTAACCACACTTTACGAATACCTGTTTGCTTTTTGTAGAGCAGGATAGCAGGCCCATGAAAGCAAAGTGAATAGACAAAGGCAGTCGTTGCATTTATGATGCTAAATGCACAGGCCATCAAAGGAAGGTTTGATATATTCAGCTACTTTAAGGAAATTCTCATGGCAAAGCCCCTATAAGCAAATTCGAAAGGCAGTTCAGGAAAGTGATTTTTGGAACTCCTATCACAGCCAAAAGGCTACTTTCTTTAAAACAAAGGAGTTAATAAAATTCCTTTGTTCTTAGAAATTAAGAGGAAAAAGACCAATAACTCAATAGAGATGGAGACAAAGAATATGAGCCAGGGGTTCACAGGGTAGGACGTACAGAGGACTCTTAGACAGCAACAGTAATATATAGAAGAATTACAAAGTAAAACATACCAACACACTAATTTTTCACCTATCAAACTGGCAAAATCTAAAGAGTATTAGTATTATGATCATGTCTATGGATGGAACCAACTTTGGGATTGTAACTTTATACAGTCTCCATGTGCACAGAATGGGCAATAATGGTCGAAATTATGAATATATACACCCTTTTTACCCTGAAATTTTCCACCTTGAAATGTTAAATTGTTGCATACCAGCAAACCACGTACCTAAGAGCACAGTCCACACAGCATTGCTGGAAAGGAGCAAAGAGTTCAGGCACTCTGGTGTTTGTCCATGGGACTGTGAGTCCATACAGAGCACTATGCTGTATGCTCTAACTCCAAAAATAAGTGTGATGCCTCTGTGTGTACTAATTCTGAGAGCCTTTCAAATATATACTGGGAATAGAAAGATTCAAGACATGCTTGTGCAGAAGACGTGGAAAATTACACACATCTACATATCCGTACTCATATACATACACATTTTATATAAAATGGACATGTAAATACATTCCATATATACTTATGCAATGCATTTAAATATAATTACATGAAAACACATGTGCTTTCATTGAATAAAATATTTTTAGAAATATGCACAGAAAACGGAATATATTTGTTTTCTCTAGGGAAGGATGTTGAGTGGCTGAAGATAGGGCTGGCAAACTTTTCTCTCTATTCCCTGTACAAAGTTTGGAGTTTGAATAATGTAAGTGTGTTACTTAGCCTGAAAATAAATGAAATATACATTTAAAATACAACTCAAGTGAAATATTAATGACTACCCACAGTTTGGTTTGGGTATGTTCGGCAATTATTTGCAGAGTTGTGTTGAGTACAGGAACATTTCTTGGAATCAAAGAGTACTCATGTTTTTTCGCATTTTTAAAGTCTTTATCTGCCGTTACACTCCAAGTAGGGTAAAATAACTGGGTCATTTCTTTCTGTGCCCATATTTCATTTTTTCTTCCTATCCACACTTTCGTCTTACTCTTATTTCTGATATATTAGACAAAGCCGGGACAGTGCTCCAATGCGTGAGTGACAGCCTGTCGTTGGAAAAGTTCATTGTGGGAATTTTTATAAGCTTATGACATCTTTGTTAATAAGCACTTAAAATTAACATCTTGCAAGATGTTAACAGAGGGGTGTAGTAAACTCCTATGCAACTCAAGCTGTTTCATATGCACGTGTTTTCAAGGTAACTGAGCTTTTCCTTTTTGTCATGATCATTTACTTTATTTTGCTTGGTCCACATCGTAGCCACCATCATTGGCCTGGTGACTTTTTATGTTGCTAATATATTCTCCCTGACTCGGGAGAGAGGCTCTCTTGATACTAAAGAAGTAATTTTTTTTACTTAAGATCCTAAAAATATGGCCTTGTTTTCTTAGTTCACTTGTAATTCCATCCCAATTGTCTTTGGATAATCGCGGCATGACTAACGATGCTGAAATTTAGTGGCTTATACAACCATTTTATGTAGCGCTCAGTTTTCTGGGTAAGGGTGTTAGGAAGGACTAGACTGTGTGATTTGCTTTTGATCCATAGCTGGGGCTGGGAGATCCATTTTTAAGATGGATTCTCCGCTCATTGTCCCCCACCTCACTTCTCTGTGGCTTTCCTCTTCACACAGCATATTGTCCTACAGTGGCTTTTTATGCAGCTCAGAAGTCTCGGTTGGGTGGTATCAGGATGGTCACTCTTCTTCCAAGGCAGATGGTTTCCAAGAACAAGTGATTCAAGAGGCAGGAAGTGAGAGCTGCCAATCCCTTTAGGACTAGACCTGGAAACTGGTCGGTTAGACAGTGCAGTCAGAGTCTCGTTCAATCCCAGGGAAGGGGGCATGGACCCAACCTCTCAGTCGGAGGCACGTTGAAGAATGTGTGGCCAATTTTAATCCACCACACCTCCTCTCTTTTGAAGGACTTGGATAATATCTAAGGATTGTATTGGGAAGTTTTTAAATGCCATCATTCAGCTCAAATCCCAAAGTGCACCTCCCTACAGTGTTAGCAATTTTAACCTGCATCTCTCTGCCAAGTCAAATCAACTTAATTTTTTAAACTTTATTAGAAAATACCTGCCCAGATGGAAACTCTGAATATTGAGTTCAGCTTCTGTTCTTTCTCTTAATCTTAGCAGCCTGTAACCTAACCCTTAGTCCCAAAGCTATGCTTGCTTTTCCTTCCCCAAAAGCCTTTTACAAATAGCTTTTTTGGTCTTCCATTTGATATGGCAAGCAGATTGAAGTAGCCACTGAGAGCCTAGTTATGCGGTGCCACCATTAGCAAGGCCCGGCTGCTTATTTCCAGTTCCTCGGCTCTCTTGTGATCCAGCCGGTGTGTGAGACTGTACTTTGCTTCTTATTTGTGTGCTTCCCTAGCATCAAGCCGCTCTAGGAATATGGTCAGTGCTCAATATGGTAGCTATGCAAATGCAGGGTAATAAAAACAATCATTTTCTCCAAACCTTTATGAGCCTTCCCTCCCCCTTTTTTCCCCTCTCCCCTTTCCTACTACCTCTGTTTTGGAAAATATTATACTTTATCTTGCTCATCCAAAGTCTCTTAATTAATTCCCTTGATACCAGTCTTGTATGCCTTCTGTTCTCTTCTTCACAGTGCAGCCGAAGTGATCATCCTAATGTGAAAATCTAATGATGTGATTTCCCTGCTTAAATTTCTTTAATGGCTCTGTTGCCGCCAGAGTAAAGGCAAGTAACTTACCAGGCCTTGCATGACCGGCCCCTGCTCTCCACCAGCCTCAGTGTGACCCAGTTCCCCATCTCACTTGGTGTTCCAGCTATATGGACTCCTTTTGCTCCCCGGAAAACTTTGTTCGTCCTTAACTCCGTGCCTTTGTGAGTGGTGATGCCTCTGCCTGTGTCACTCTTCCCTTCCCTTGTCACCTCTCTCACCCCCACCACTTCTTAAGTCTCAGGGTGGAGGCAGCTTCAACCAAGCTAAAGGGGTTTGTTTGCCTGCAGGCTTCAAAGCTCAATAAGACATGAACAGGAGTTTGCAGCAAAGAAAGTAAAGGTTTATTTAAAGAAATGGCACCAAATCCAGAGTCATAGGTGAGTGAATGCTCTAAAACAGGCCTTCCTGATGGGTTTTAGGAGATGGGTCATATAAGGGAAAACAGTCATTAATCATGGTAACTAAGGGGTTAGGGTTGTAGGCTCTACTGGTTGGTTGGAACAGGGTAGGAGGTAGTTTGTCAATGCCTCTGGTCCTGATGTCAGTCACGGTGTCACTCTGTCTGGCTTTGCTGGGACCTGGTCAGCAGGGTGGTTTGATTTTCTGGGTCTGGAACGGAAATGCAGTGAGGCCTCAGGGTTATCTTTAGCTTGACTAAAACTCTGTCTCTGGGATCCACAGTTTTGAGGGTTTTTAAAAAATTCTTATTTATTGATTTTAGAGGCAGGGGAGAGACATCCATTTGTTGTCCCATGTACTTATGCGTTCATGGGTTGGTTCTTGTTTGTGCTCTGAACACGCAACCTCGGCATATTGGGATAGTGCTCTAACCAACTGAGCTGCCTGGCCAGGGTTTGAGGCTTTGTTCTTAAGACTGTTTGATACTGACCAGAATCTGATGTCCTGAGGGTTTAATGTTTAAGGGAGTGGACATGCAAGGAAAGAGCAAGGCAGGTGAGACAGCATGCAGTTAGACTGGACAAGGCTAGTTAGAATCAAGAGGAAAGAAAGAAGAAAAGGTTATGCTGTTACACAGGAGGCCTTCCCTGACCCACCAAAGCTGGGTTAAAAAATTTCACTTTTATCTGCTCCCATTTCACCCTCTTATTTTCCCCACAATAGGTATCATTGCACATTACTATGTTGGCTTGGCTTATTTGCTGGTCTGTATCTTCTCTTAACCTATCCCCTAAAAGGGAGGCAGAAAGGCAGGTTTGGGGGCATAAGCTCACCTATTATTCTGGGATCGGTGCCATTTCCTTAAATAAACATTTACTGTCTTTGCTGCAAGCTCCTGTTTGCACCTTGTTTAGCTATGATATGCACAGGTGAACGAACACCTTGAGTTCAATAACACTTGTATTTTCTGCGTGTTGTGTTGCCAGTGCCTAGAACCGGGCCTCATACATGTGGGGCCCCACATAAGGTTCAGTTGGGTAAATAAGTAAACATGCTTTGGCTAATAGTTCTTTGAGTAAAGCACTTTAGCCCGTTGTCTTGACAACATGCTTTTTGCTCACCAGAAAACTAGTTGACTAGCCAGCTGATTTTCCTTTATTTTTTTCTCCTCTCCTCTCCTGTCCTTCTCCACCTCCCCCTTCTTCCTCCCATCTCCCACCCCCTGCTCCCTCCCTTCCTCTCCTCTCTTCTTTTCTTTTCTTTTCTTCTCTTTTCTTTTCTTTTCTTTTCTTTTCTTTTCTTTTCTTTTCTTTTCTTTTCTTTCTTTCTTTCTTTCTTTCTTTCTTTCTTTCTTTCTTTCTTTCTTTCTTTCTTTCTTTCTTTCTTTCTCTTTCTTTCCTCTCTCTCTCTCTCTATTGTTTTAATCTAAACAACTGAAATTTTCCATATGACTATCTTCTGTGTGAATGGGAGTTACTGTAATTTATAATTGCACCTGTTAACATTCATATCAAATTTGAAGCACTGGGAAATTTTTCTCTAGGCCCCAGATCATTGCTGACTGCCCAGGTATTTTAGAACAAGTTCCCTGCTTTTTACCTTCTATAATATGTATTAAAACCATAGCTCAATTTCCATGTCTTCCTCAGGAAGTTTTGTGACCCTTGAGTCATTCCATTGCAACTGTCTCTTTTCTTATGAAATATTCTTAGATTTGTGATACACACATTTATGTCCAGTGATGGTCATCCATGATTTCCTATATATAAAATTAGAGAAAATAATACTATATCTTTAGGAATCCCATAGAGTTTGTGTACCGAAGCGTTTATTGGGATACACGGAAACTGTACTTTTACATGAATAAGTTAAGAGTTAACCTACTTAAAATTATTATTGCTTATGAATATATATGATACAGATGGAAAAATGGACTTATAGATTATAAGCCTCTATAAACAGAAATTGTGTTTGTTTTTTAATGCATCTATTTTTGCTCGGTTTTGATTTCTTGCTTTCACACTTAACCAAAGGTCTCAACACATTCATAACCCTGTAATTTCTTTTTCATCTCGTATGTGGACTATCAATTCTCTCAAAACAGAAATTCTTTACACAGATGCCAACTTCCATGTGACTGCTAAACAATGGGGTGAGAAGACTTCACTCTGTTGAAAGACACACCCATTTGCATATGTCTTTATTTGTGGAAATTTACAATGCTTTTGAAGTCTCCTGTGTGTGAGGGGATTGTGAGTTATGCGGCAATCAAATGTAAACCCACATTTTTTGACATGGGATATTCTGGTGAATTGAATATCCCAATAAATGAAGTTACCATTTACATCACATGTGGATTGCCAAATTTTGAAAAGTACCATACAGTATCATTAGGTCTCTCCTTTCAATACCTACATTATGATCTTTGTATTTTGTAGTCCCTCAGCATTGAGTATAGTTGCTTATTTATAGGGTACTCCACATTGTCTTTCATTAGGTGGATGTGTTTCTGATGATCTTTAATGATGATTCATGAAGTGATATTGAATCTAAAGCTATGAATACCAATTATCATTACACCATAAAAGCTTGGAAGTGAGGGTTAATGGAGAGTTTCTGTACATTAGCTGACTCTGATCACTTTCGATTTTTTTCTGAATTAGTTGAAATGATTCTAGTGTGCAGAGTGAAATGACAATGCACTAGAAATCTGTTCTGTGTGTCCCTGCACCATTTCCACTTTCTTTCCCTGCCCTCGAAGGCTCTGGCTGCAGTTCATTCATCAAGCCCAGGTCAGGTGCTCTGCTTATCTCGCCATGTCCCTGTATCAGTGTTGTCGCCTGTTTTCTGTCACGTGCAAATGCGAATAGCCCTTCCAAATGGTTCTAATGCGCCGCATTCCTGTAATTCACACCAGGAGCTCTCTGTGCTGTAGGGAGTGCTTTCATTAGAGATTCCTGTGCCCTAAATTTTGTCAAATGCTTCTTCCTTTTGTGAACATCATTAAATCAGAGTTATGGAAGATGTAGCCCCTGAGCTTGGGCTTTGCTGAGCCGCTGACGGGCTTGATGTGCTGCTTAACATATTCTCTGGAATGCTTGCTGAGCGTGTTCCAGAATTCCATAATCTGTCTTGTTTAGGGCACTGTCTATAGGTTACCAGTCATTACTTGGAAAGAGAATTGTCTTTGCTGTTCCATGCATCTGAATGTTAACTGCAGTTAGAAGTCAAGCATGTGCATCTCTGCATTCAAACTATGAATTTCTGCCCTCCGAGTACACAGTTCAGGGGTACCAGACACAGTGGTGGGTATAATGTGGCTGTGTTCATATGAACATATGTTCTAAGAACTGACATGAAATTGGCAGTACATGTTTTAGAAATTCCAACTACAGCTACTGGTAGTAGTTTAAAACCCCTATTGTCTCTTCCAGTTGGTCTCCCCAGATGGGAGATTTGTGATTGGAAGGAATACTATTGCAAAATCGCTGTTGCTTTGGATGGCTTTATTTTTGTACAGGTTGCTTTTGAAAAAAATTTTATCAGTATATATATTCTCAAACATCAACAGCACATTTGGACTCATTTTTCAGAGAGGAAAATAAATTTAATGGATGCCACAATATCTGAAATAGGTGTGCTGGCCAGGATTGTGATAATGGTACGTTGGTCACGGAGGAATTTCAAGGTGGCTGCAGATATCAAGGTTCAGATCTGTGCGTGATGAAATGGAAATACTGGAGCAGGGATGGGGAGGCCTGGATTGTGGTCTGGGCAGACTAGATGATATATGTGAGACCTAACTATGACATTTCCCAGTTGCCCTTGGTTTCAACATGGACAATAAACAAACAGAGGCATAAATGGGGCAGTTCGACCTCACGTTATTAGGCCATGCAGCCTCTGCAGAATAACAAACACGCAGGACTAAAGGCACAAAAAATTAGCCTCTTATTCCAGTGTCTTCAAGATGCCAGCTCTGAATGCTTAGAGGCCAGCAATAGTGGAGTGGTTTCTTGTAGGGGGGTATTGACTGTCATCGATACCAGGAGCAGAGCACGAACAGAAAGGCGGAGACTTCCGAGCAGGCCATTAGCATGCAGCTGACGCAGTCTGTGCAGGTCGTTTGAGTTCTCAGAGTCACCGGTGCAGCTTCTTCTGTCTGTTGGATCTGAATTGTTTTTAGTTTTGACCACTGTTCCCATTAGTGTGAGTCTTAGTAACAACTTTAGCTGGCCATCTGCTTCAGTCAGTTTTTTTTTTGTTTGTTTTTGCTTAAGTCAGACCTGGAATATCATTCTAAATAGACCAATCTGAATTAGCGAAAGGTACTCCCCAAAATATATATTGACCACGTATTAAGTATATGTCGTATGTTGTATTTATTCAAGTATGTACATTTTGATATCTCTGAGTTTGAATGTACGGTTAATTGATGACATTTTCCAATTAAAATTGGCAAACCTTTTTCCTTAGTGGTGCATAGAATCCTGGTGCAACTTACAATCAGTGGTGCCTTAGAGCTGATGGGTTTTGGTGTTAACCTGTACCCCCAGGCATGCTATAAGCCCATCTATTCAGATAATATTTATAATACAACAGGGAGAGAAAACCTCCATTACTATGTTTGAGCTGTTGGGCATGGGAGAAATTTGCTAAAAATAACCCGGTTGACAGGTGAGTCACTATTTCATGCTGCTCCTCCGGAGCCGTTGCTTCCTTACTTTATTATCCACAAAAAAAAGTGTGTTTGTGGAATTAGAAATCTTTAAGTAAATGGATTTTCCTTTTTGTGAAAGCAGTTCTTTACAAGAAAATAGGTGTAAAACTCTCAGCCCCGAGCCTGACGTGGAATAGATGGCAACCATAAAGGGCCTTCTGGGCAAGAGCGCTGTCTGGCTAAGCGCACGGTTTTGCATTTCCGAATTCAGCCCTCCGCAGAGGTGGCCGTTTCTCACCAGAGTCAGTGAAGGGCCCAACCTCAGTGTTTTAAGCTGAGGATGAATCCGTCTTACAAATGGCTGGGCCACTCTGAACATGGAAATCACTAGGCTCCAAGGTACAGGTTTATTTTTGAACTTTATATTTTGAGATATTTTTAGACTTCCCAAACAGTTGCAGAAAAATAAAATAAAATTCCTGGAAACTGTTCTCTTTGATTTCCTCCAACTAATGGGTTTTTTTAAGTTTGTTTTTTTAATTGTTGTTCAGGTACAGTTGTGTCTGTTTTCCCCCCACCACTCCCCTCCACCCCAGCCATCCCCACCTCCCACCCTCGATCCTACCCCCGTTGGCTTTGTTCATGTGTCCTTAATACATGTTCCTGAAAACCCTTCCCACTTTTCCCCATTATCCTTTCCCTCCTCCCCTCTGGTTACTGTCAGGTTGTTTTTAATTTCATCGTCTCTGGTTATACTTTGCTTGCCTGTTTGTTTTAAGTTCCACTTATAGGTGAGATCGTACCCCAAACTAACAGTTTTTAAAGAAAAACAGTGCGATCATCAAAATCATGAAATTAACCTTGATCCAGTACTGTTTTTTCGGTCCAGAGCTTAGCACACTTTTTCTGAAGATGTGCTTTTGGCTTGGGTGTCTGTAAGGTCTCCGTAGCTACTGCTCACCTGTGCCATAGTGCAAGAGCAGCTGTAGAAGACACATGAGTGGTAATGGCTGTGTTTCAAAAACTTGAACCGCGAAAACAGGTGACCAGCTGGCCTTAGTTTATCAACCCGTGAAATCTACATACCTTTTTGAAAAATTTTGACAGTTGTCCCAGCAGTGTTTTTTCTTTGGTCCAGAGTCCAATCCCAGACCGCGTGTCATAAACTCCTTCATTTCCTTTAAACTGAAAGTTTCTCCATCTGTTTTTATATTTTGTGACCTGACAACTTACGAAGCATGTTGGCCAATTATTTTGACAATTATCTGTCATTTTGGGCTTTTCCTGAGGTTTCTTCGTGACTGTAGTTAGATTGTACATTTTAAGAGTAACACAAAGTTAATATTGTGACTTCTCTAGACATGATAGCAGGAGGCACGTTATGTCTGTTTATCCCATTACTGGTGATGCGAACGCGGGCCATTCCGTTAGTGTGCTATCTGCTAGGTTTGTCTACCGTAAGAGGACTCACTTCCCATCTGTAACTTTGCGGTACTGTTTTCCCTTTGTAATTACTCTACTGTGAGGCTATGTACTCACACTTTCGCCCATTAATTTTAATGTCCATTGTTGGTTCTGTCCTTAGTAGCTGTCAATTCCAGAGTTAATATTGTGAAATTTGCCAAGTAGTGACATTTTAGTTTCATTACTCCTTTTTCACTTATCGGTTGGAATTTTACTGTGAGGGCCTGTTTTTCCTTATTTCTTATTTGTTTGTATAGATACGAGATCGTAGATTCCTGTTTCGTACTTTGGGCTAAGTTTTACTGCTGTCCCTATTTATTTTACTTCTAAAAATTATCTCAGATTTGGCTGCTGAGGGGCACCTCCAGTTAGCTGCTGTGTCCTTTTGAGTGTTCTCCTCATTTTTTAAGGACATTTTAAAGCAAATTCTTATGTTTGGCATCCCAAGGTGTTGTAGGCTCCTCTTGTGCTTTGCTTGTCCCAGTCCTGGAATCAGGGCATTTTACCCAGAATTCCCCTTCCTTAGTTAAAGGACAGTAGTATTTGGAAACCATGATCAGAGGAGGTAAGCACGTTGTTGTTATCGGGGTGCCACTGACTTCATGCCCTCTCAGTGAACAGAGCTCAAAATTACAGGGTCTGGACCAAATAGCACCCCTTTTTATTACAAAATCTTTTATTACACAATTATCAGCATGTAATTCTGTGACATAACAATATGACACTAGAGCTCACCATATGACGTTTTAAGTGAAATGTTCAAATTAAAACTATAAATAATTACACCCATATTATTATCCCACCAACCACACTGAAGCAGGCATCACTTCTGCTGGGCCTTAAATATGCACAGAAGTATACACACACATAGATATAGATAGTACATTTGTATCTATGTCTATGTTTATCAGTGCGTACATTAATGTCCATAAATTTATACAAGTACTTCTAATTTCAATTCATCATTACAGGAATCCAATCTTTCCTTCTTTCTTGTGTATAACTTTTATTTTTTTCCAGTGAGGAACCTGACTCCCATTATCTGTGATATGCTCACTTATTTATTCAGTCCTAGAATAAAACAAAGTTGTTTTGAAATTGCTAAGTATACTCCTGTGAAAACAAACCCACTATTGGTGTGCATTTTATTTTTGGTGTGCATTTTATTTTTGGTGTGCATTTTATTTTTGGTGTGCATTTTATTTTTGGTGTGCATATATTATACTCCAAGGTTTTTTAAGTTACCAGTAAACCCTTCACTGTGATTATGCTGCTCATTTCTAATAAAGTTAATTTAGTTTGTTAGTGTGTGTATACCATCCTCTCGTATTTATTTATTTGAATCATTCGTTATATGATGTGGGAAAAATTATCACAGTTCTAAAGTCAGAAATGCATGAAAAGTTATGCTGAGAGAAATGTCACCTCCCATCCCTTCTACCTGAATCCCATTTAATCCTTTCTTCCTAGTCTGTTCCCACTTTTCCTTAGGGTGTAACTTCTCCCATCTGTGCGTTTTTATGCCTCATTTTATATAAATGAGCAGATACATGGATATTTTTATATACTCTCATATATTGAGCAGCAAAAATTACATATGTATGAAGGTTTCCTTTATTGTAGCTTTGTTTGAAATTGCACAATATTGGAAAGAACGCAAATGTCCACACAGAGGAGAGGGGTTGAACTAACTATTGTGTGTCACACAATGGAATGCTGTGTAGATGTAACAAAAATGAAGAAGATTTCTATGAACTGATTTGGAGATAATTTTAGGATATATTGTGAAGTGAAAACATAATAGTGCATAAGGAATAATTTTAAGAGAAAGTCTCAGATGGAAGCCCCTATAGCATACGCCTCCACACAATTCCTTCCTTACACTTTTGGTCCAAAATTCTGTCAGTGGAGGATTACTTAGCGTGTGGTTTCTGTACAACAAACAAACAATACACTACAAGTGAGAGGGAAAACACAGTCACACAGCCACCAGTCATTGTGGTCAGGAGAGATGAAGGTTTGAGAAGCCCCGTGGTCAAAGGTGGTCGTAGGAATGGTGCCTGCAAACGCCAGGCACCAGTGAGGAGGAACGGAATGCTGGTCCGAAACGCAATTTGCAGTTCTTTCCGGAGTCCAGCTACGTCGCGGGCTAGTCAACACTTTGCATGTAACCTACTGGGAGAAAAAATGAGAGTTTCATGAGCAAAGAACAATGCAGAAGCCTTGACCTAAAACTGAAAATGAAATGTTTCACCTACAGTTTATCTTAATTAGGCAATGAAAGCGCTGTCCTTGTTTTATGAGGGAAGAGGAAGTCAGATATAAGCATAACAAATAGGAGTTAAGTCTCCAGCCAAAAGAATCCCCTGAAACAAAAATTTCAAGTCATTACATATCCTGTGCACTGCCTCAAAAATGTTGTGAATGTGGGTGGAGTGCAGGAAAAAGAGGCGAAAGAAGGGGTGATCCCATGTGGGCCCCTGGGATACTTGGTCAGAATGTAGTCGTACTTGTAATTGAACCCCATTTTAATGAACGAGTCGCATACTTTGTGTGTGTGTGCACGTGGAAAAGCAGACAGACATCTTGGAGTGTGTGAGGATCTGCGGAGTGATCTTTCATCGTTCTCTCCCTTTGCTCTTGCCCTTTCTTTGGTAGAGATGCCAATGAACTTCTTCCATTTCCCCTTGTCTTCCAACTCTTTCTGACCTCAGGCATTTGCAAATGCATTTACCTAGACCTCCCCCACCCCTCACACACACTCTATTTTGTCTCATTCCACTCAGTCTTCAGGTCTCACTTACATGTAACTTTTCAGGCAATTTTTTTCCTGCCTTCCCCCACCCCAGGATTGGTGAGGTTTCTCAGTTTTATATTTATTTTGTCAATGCATCTAGCATATCATACCATATTTGCTTACATAAGTGTCCCCTTGCTCTTTCTCTGCATCTCCAAATGCAAAAGCTGTATCTCTTGCATTCATCATTATATCCATCTAGAGTGTATTCACGACTCACAGCACGTTTACGGAGTGAATGACCCCACCAGTGGTCCAACAATCTAGGATGCTAGAAAATAGAAAACGTGGATGCTCCTTCCCCTGAGTAATTTAGAAACTATGGGTGTAATTGGAAATGTATTGAAAAACAGTTAATAAAAGGAAACAGGGTTATTAAAGCATGATTACTGTCATTTAAGATATATTACATATTCTACTTTGTCTCATGGTAGACAGCTTGATAAAAAGCCTAATCACCTAAGATTAATGGAAATTATTTTCTTAGCTCGTGTCATAATAGAGATTATCAGCCTAGTGCAATCTTCTTTTCTACAACTCCAAGTAGGATATGATTAATAAAACAATTTGAAATGTGTTGCTATTTGACATGCCTGCAGTGGGTGTAATTTAGTTAGCAGAAGTAACAACACACTGCATTATCTTAAAACGGTACCAGCATTTTTGTTACTGCAGAACTTGTTGGAGCCCATCATTTACTCCTCGCTGTGAATCCTGCAGAGGATAGAGTAGGCAGCATTTCCAAAATGACCATGGAATACTTTCTTTTTCTCTCCATAGCTGAGAACTCATAGTTATGGCCATTGAATGTTACCATGTATCTGTCTGCCTACCTATCTATCCATCTATCTGTCACCCATCTACCCGCCCACCTACCTACCGATAGACGGCATGATTACTGAGTTCTTACCTCCTTCTCTCCCCCCACTTTCAAGCCCTTCCATAATTCCTGCCTGCCATTAAACTTTCATTTCCCCCCTCATTTCTCATCTCTTTCCTATACAGAAGAAAGGTTTTGGACACACTGTTCTCTGTCACCACAACAGTAACCACCCCCTCCCCAGATGATAGCCTGACCATAAACAAATCATGCTGGGGGCCAGCGTGTTGGTGGTGGGTGTGGGAATGTTCCTCTGCACTTTCCCAGAGGGGAAAACCATTTGTAACTGTTGAGAACAAAATAGAATATCTGAATGTGCGTATCTCAACGATGTAAACTCTAAAATTCTTCCATTCTGTTTCTCTAATGGTATAAAATGGCGCATCTGAAAACAGTGAAGTAAAAAATTAAGACAGAAGTGTGACATTAGTCAGAGACAGACGTTCATAAAATAGACAAGAAGAGTGAATTTCTAATGACAGCATCGTGGGCTACCGAAACCTTGAAGTTTGCTCGGTTTCAGCCTATAGTGTCTTTAGCTTGTTCGACCAAGTGAACCAAACCAGTTAATCGTGCTGTCATGTGGTGTGGGACCCGCAGAAAGGTTGCCAGTACATAAGTCCTTTACAGTGCTCTTCGCTCCTTCCTTTCGCTCTGCCTTACTTGTTCCTTTCCTGTCTCTGCATCTCTATAATTTCCTCTGCTTTTTTTTTTAAAGATTTTATTTATTTATTTTTAGGGAGAGGAGAAGGGAAGGAGAAAGAGAGGGAGAGAAACATCAGTGTGTGGTTGCCTCTCACACGCCCCCTGCTGGGGACCTGGCCCGCAACCCAGGCATGTGCCCTGACTGGGAATCAAACTGGTAACCCTTTGGTTATTAGGCTAGCACTCAATCCACTGACTACACCAGCCAGGGCTAATTTCCTCTGCTTTTAATTTACTAATAAGCAAATTTCCTGTATAGCGTGCCTGTGCACACAGGTGTAATTCTACTTTTGTTTTTTATTGTAAGTAGTGGTTTAATAACTTGGTTGGGTTCATGGGAAAACAAGACAAATCATGTCCATTATGTGACATATTTCCAAAAGCCTGGCAAAGAAAAGAGATCTTATTATTACTCTTTAAATTAAAAACATCATTCTGGTTAATTTGGTGATTTCTCTCAATTTTTTGTTTTGAAAAATTTCAAACCTACAGAGACATTGAAGGAACTACAAACCACTGGGTAGTACTTTGCAGCATTTGTGCACACTCTCTCCCTCCTGTACACATTCACTCACGTACATGCACATGCACACAGATGGCTTTAAACTAAATATTTTTTAGAAATTTTCAGATACCTTTAGTTTATTTCTGAATGGGCCTTTCATTGTATAAGCACCGTATCATATCCCACTCAAAAATTTTAGGTAAAGTTGAATATTTAATAGAAATGTATTTAATGGAAATTAAGTTGTAGTAGAAATTTGAGATAATACATAATCTAGTCAAATATATGACATGACCTATATGAACAGTATATATTACTTATATAGGTATTTGCTATGAATGGAATATTCATGTGCCCCCTCACGTGCATTGGTGGAGCCCAGTGTGATGTTATTTGAGGTGGGCCTGTGGGAGGTGATTGAAATGAGAAGCGTCCAGGAGAGCAGAGCCCCCACGAGGGGATTAGGGCCCTCATGAGAAGAGACTACCGAGTGTGGTCTCTTTCTCCACGTGCACACCCCGAGGGAAGGCCATGTGAGGAAACAGCGAGAAGGTGGCTTTCTGTAAGCCAGGAGGGGAGTGCTCACTCTAGCTGGCCCATACTGGTCACCTGACCTTGGACATCCAGTCTCCAGATCTGTAAGAAAATACATTTCTGTCGTTTAAGCCACCCAGTCTGTGGTATTTATTTTTTCATCCTCACCCAAGCACGCTTTTTCATTGCTTTTAGAGGAGCGCACATGGAGAGAGAGAGAGAGAGGGAGAGGGAGAGAGATGGAGATGAGAGAAATAATTGGTTGCCCTGTCATACGCACCCTGACCGGGGATGGAACCTGCTACCTGGGTATGTGGCCTGACCTGGAATCAAACCTGTGACCTTTTGGTCTATGGGACGATGCTCCAACCAACTGAGCCACACCAGCCAGGTGATCTGTGGTATTTTGTTACAACAGCTTGAGCTAAGGCAACACCATAAAATATATGATAAATTATAATGTAGATAATATATTTAAGATATCTTAATTCAACTTTAAACGCATTTCATTTCGTAATGTAAGGATTTAAAGCTCAGAAATAGCAATGTTGGTAATTAGCTGATGGTAATGACAAGCCCTGTCTGTCAGGTTGTCTGTCTCCCTAGAGCACAGGTGGCAAACACAAGGCCCGCGGGCCGAATCCAGCCCTCCACCTTGTTTTATCCAGCCCGGCGTCTTGTTTGTACCCGGTGGCAGCATGAGCTCCTTGCCCCTAGTTAAGGAGTAGCTACATTTATACAGTCCTAAAATTACATTCAGCCCTTTGAAGGCAACCACAAGGTTAATACGGCCCCTAGTGAAAATGAGTTTGACACCCCTCCCCTAGAGGGTGAGTTCCTCAAGGTCAAGACTGGGGTGTCATTCATCACCTGTTCTTTATCTTTGCATTTTCTGTGTCTAGATAATGCTGAGAGGAGTGCAGGAAACATGGTGAATTGAGCTACACTTCAAATTAATTTTATTTACATTAATAGATAGAATGGTGTTTCTTTAAATAGTCAGGTTTTGGAGCCTTTGAAATAGAACTCAAGTATATACACACTTCAAGGATGGTACTTTTATAGTCGGGGAGAGAACGCGAGCCAGAAATATTTATGAGGAGGAGTCGGGCAGATGTCCTTGTTCCCTCAGATCTTCTTCTTGCCTTTGTCCGAGAAGGCTCGAGTCTGTAGTAATGTGACTCTGACGCCTCAGCACTTTCTGCCTTTGGGGTTGGTCCAGTAGTGCTGTCCATTTGTCTAGCTGGCTGTGTCCATCCACAGGTCTGTCCCGTGGAGTGTTGTCTCTTTTGGGGTGTTTTCTGTTTGCAAATAGCTCCTCTAGGAATAGGCATTATGGTTGCTGTGGGGGGTTATATAGACAGTTCTAGATTTTCTCTCTCTTTTTTTGTTTTCTTTTTCCTCAGAATAGACTCTAATGAGCAGACCTATGTCTCTTGTGCTTTGGTTTGGTATCCTCACTAAGTAAGTATCCTTACCATTCATTAGATCTTTATCTGCCGTGCTTTCCCTGGATATTCAGTAATCACATCGTCAGTGGCATAGGAATGGAGAATTAAACCCACCCGCGTATTTTCCGCATGGCAGAATTTTCAGCCTGTTCTCTTTACGTTTGGAAACCAGCTCCTTTCTATGTTATTTCCCACTCTCACAAGCATTCCAGGTATCATTCCCTTTCATCTTTCCTTCATTTTTCTTCTCCACATGGAGGCCAAGTTAGCAATGAACTTTGTGTCCTGCATTTCTGAGAAGCTAGCGTACCTTTCTGAGGAAGGCCTTTGCTAATTACATAGTATCTGTAGTCTTCCTAATTTGAACCTCGTGAAATCAGTGCAGAGTAAATGCCATGTGTTAGCCACGGCTAGTCATTTCTAAGGAGAATGTTCAAATGGAAAATTCGAAAGAGTTTGGGTACTCTGCCTCGGCATATGGCCATGCTAAGATAAAGAAAAAAAATGTAATTTGTAGTAACAGATGGATTTGAACCACACTTGAATCTGTTGAATACTTTTTAATATTTAATTTACAATGAATCTTTAATATAACACTTAACTAAGTGTTCTGTCATATTCTCTTTAAATATATGAAGCCTTTTCAGTGTAATTGTGTCTAGAAGATTTCATAAGAATATTGAGTGTTTAAAATTAAAACTGCCATTGAAAGAAAAAAAAAACAACAGTCATTTCCCAGGATTTTTATGGTTCACTTTTATTTGTGCTGTTTAGCATGTTGTATATATTTTTTAACAGTCTGTCAGGCTCGTCTTTATTTTGTTAGCTGAAAAAAAATGGGACTGAATAATGGAAGTAACTTTTAGCCATGAAAATGAATCACACAGGAAACCCATGCTGAGGCCATTGCCACCAGTTCTGGGTGTTGGCGTGGAGCCAAGCATTACAGGAGTTTCCTAACAACGTGAGAAATGAGGGCCCTAGCGCAGTGAGGGTGCTTATCCTTCAGGGAGATAGGCCGAGTCAATGAACTCACCGAGCACATGGTCAAACAGCCTCGTAAGTCAGACCTGCAGACACCCAGGGGACATTCCTGATGAATTCGTTATAATGTACCTGCTGAAACGTTTAATACACGATTTATTTTTAATTTTTGAAAGCAGCGCATTAGATGGTAAAGATGGAGAGCGTAGCAGCAGGGATGTGTTCTGGCCCACACCACGTGCCCCTTTGACGTTGGGCTGCCGCCTCTCAGTTGTGGCTGTAACACCTGGGCGCCCTTGATGAGGAAGGTGGCACTCTTTCTTCCAGGCCAGTGCTTTTTAAACAGCCCGTTCCCTTGAATGTGATGATGTTCTCTATTTTGGCGTGTGTTAGGCCGACATGATCATTTTTTAAAACTACAGGAAATTTAAAGACAGGCAAAGCTCATCAAGGATTACGGCTGGAAGTCAAGCCTTTGTCTGGTCAACACCTGGTATGAAAGGGATTCACATGATTGAAAGTCTGTCTTTCTGGTTTGGTGAGAGGAACTTGAATTAAGTTACAGTTCATTATGCATTCGGAGCTGTCCTCACTTCAGAGGACCCATTTTAGAAAGAAAAATGGGTGCAGGTCATAATTCGGGAAGTCTGTTTCTCTGGGCATGTCTCATACACCCTGTTTTCATTCTGGTCCCAGAGGTTTTTGCTGTGTTTAGAGTTGTACTTGCCTCAGAGTGTATTATGATAAGTGTTTTTAGCAAAGGCTCCCATTAGGGAGCAGATGCTTAGAGTTAATGGCAGTTCTATAATTCTTCTACGTAACTAGGGCCTGTGGGCTTACAGCCCTTCAGAACCGAATAAACAAGGGTGAACGATGAACAGTTAGTGGTCTGGTTGGGTGGTCATGTGGAGTCATCATTGCATATGTCATCCATTCCTTGGATCCTTGCTCCTAGCCTCTCATCCGAGTCTACTCTTCCACAACCATTTGATAATGACATGGTAAGGTGTATTACTTGATTTGACGCATCATTAGTTTTTGCCTCTTTGATACTGATTAATCTGTACATCGTTAGGAGTTAATATACTCTTACAGAAGCAGATTGGCTTATCTCCCATAGCCATCGTTTGATGTTTGCAGCTGAAACTTCCGAATCGAGAGGAATGAGCGCCCAATTTCATAATGGGTCAGTTTTTCCATTCACTCATTCTCCTTGTTCTTCCTTTGACTGAGTTGTCTCTTTGTTCTCCCCAGCGAGTGCCAAAAGGCGAGTCAGTCCGAGTGCCAATGGTTTGCTCTAGTTCGTGTGCCAGGTAAACTGCACCCGAGTTCCCCTTGGTCCACTTCTGTTCTCGTGCATTGGCTCACTCGGGTATCCTTTCCCCTCGTATTTCCTCAGTGGCTTCTTGGTTAAAAAAAGTAACTTCACTAGTGCTGAGCCTACCCTGATGCTAGAGGACCTCCAGTAGCAATGTCACATCTCAGAATAGTTTTGCTTTGTAAACAAATGAGTACAAAGTGAGCTGAATTGTGAGTTATTTGTGCCCCACTGTTCGGGGACATTACCGCACCATATGGTGCTACACTGAGTGATTTCACATGTAATGGGAAATGTTACCTACTCCACAGTAAAACAGGCGTTTCTTTAAAAAAATATATATGTGGCAATAAAGCATGGACATATTTATCCTCCTCTTCTTCTGCCAGGCCTGTTCTTTTAACACAGCTTTTATTTTCTAGTTAATAAGCATTGCCTAATATGAAGCCACATGCTTGTTCTGCTTGCCCTGGGATATGCGTGTTAGCTCGCGAAGGTTCGATTGCTGTCTCTAGTGCAATAAAGCCAGCAGTTCACGCAGCTGAAGGCCCTGTGATAAGGCCAATGATGTTGTTATGTTGAATTTCTCCTGTCTTGAGAACATACCAGCAATACGTTTAGGATTGCTTAACCCAGAAGAGGGATAGAGAGTTAAGAGAAAGGACCAGAATCAACTCTGTGTTAGCTGTTCACTATTTGAAAGTATAATACCAGAGTTAGCTGAAAATACATGAGTCTAAACTCATTCTTCCCCTTTCTGATATAATTATAGAAAAATAATAATATTGATGAATATCTCAGTACAGACACTTTCTTATCTTACGTGAGCACCGGCATTCCAGAGATCAAAATGATTTCTTTCTTCGGTGTGCTTTATTTTCCAAAAATGGGTTGGGAACTATTTCTTTTCACAGAAGGAATAAGCAAGTGAGTGATTTGGATTTAAAAGGTTATTTTTCATACAACAGATTAGCTTCAGATAATACTATGAATTTTGCAGAGAAAGTACATGTTTTTGGTTTGTTTTTTTTTTGGTGACATGCAAGTAGTTTTATGTGTATCTTGAGTGTGTATTGATGATATTGCTTTTCAGTGGGAGAAATTACCACCACTCCTTTCCTCTGCATTTCTCATAAACTGTTCCTTTGCTGTTTAGTACAAAAAGTAATTCACTTAAATGGTGACAGAACACATGTGTTTTAGATAGAGTTTGTCTTGTGTTCCCATCCAGGTGTCCAAAGACGATGATGTAATATGAGGAGTTTAAAAGTTGCACTGGTCAAAAGAAGTTGGACAATAGAAACACGAGTGAGAATGACTTTTAAAGGGTATTCACCTGTTTTCTGGTTAGGATGAA
Source organism: Macrotus californicus (assembly GCA_007922815.1). Taxonomy (NCBI): domain Eukaryota; kingdom Metazoa; phylum Chordata; class Mammalia; order Chiroptera; family Phyllostomidae; genus Macrotus; species Macrotus californicus. The sequence goes on from VMDR010002420.1 coordinate 67,893, forward strand.
AAGCTTCTATGAAGACAGTCTCCAGAGAGGTTACAAGAAGTGACGCACAGCTTCGAGAGTGCACAAAGCTTCTGTATGTAAGGAATGGACGGAGAGTGCAGGGCTGGGTTGGACCCACAAAGGGAACAAAACGGAAGGCGGTTAGTAAGAATTAGCAATCTCCTCACTCCCTCCCCTCTCTCTCCCACCCACACCACATGCAGGTAGGTGGGCATCAGCAAGCTCCCAAGTGCTTATTTGTTGCTGTCTCAAAGGACATGCTGTACTCTCATTTCAGTTGGTCCTAACATTCCTCTAGGTTCTAACAGAGACCGGAGATGTGTCCGGGTACTTCACTGATTCAGACCCTCTGTGAAGGAAGCAGAATTGGTGGTAATTTTGGATCGTAGAATTTTTTTAAATCCTTTTTAAATTTTATTTATTTACTTTTAGAGGAGAAAAGAGGGAGAGAAACATCAATGTGTGAGAGATTTGGTAGAGATTTGGTTGCCTCTTGCACGCCCCCACGTGGGGGCCTGGCCCATAACCCAGACATGTGCCCTGACTGATAATTGAACTGGCGACCTCTCAGTGGGCTGGCCAGTATTCAGTCCACTGAGCCACACCAGCCGGGGCATGGACTGTAGAATTTTAAAAGACACATCTCTTTGCTGTGTAACATATTGAACATTAAATGCTTACAGTTTTGCCTGCGATTCTTTTGAGGATCTGCTTTCATGCAAAAGTAAGACTTGTTTTAGTCTAGCAGATCAAATTTTAATATATAAATGAAACTTTTAAGAAGAATGAAAACACCTGTTTTACTATAAGCTAAATGTTCTTTTTAAAACCTTTTTGATATCACTTATTTTTGTAGTTATTTTTTATCGTGTCTGGTATAAAGATGAAAATCATCCTAGGATTGCATCTCAATTATTAGAGACTGTGGTGAACAGGTAAAGGTAGTGAGATTGTTTTTTAGGGGAAAATATGTTAACTACCACACGATAGTATTAATAAAAAACTTATGTGTGAGTTCATGCCATCTCTCCTACACGGAAGGGGGAAGGAAAAGAACTTTGTGAGTTTTCTTTCTGTGTGAGACTGTCCACAGCGTAAAAAGTGTCTGTTGCCAACGCTTTGTTAAAGGGAACAAGATAATTCATCTGCATCACTGAAGTGTGGCTTCCTAATGATCTGCACCTAGATAATTGCCACACAGCTTCATGCTGGCGAGGAGAGGGAGGGGAAAAGAAAGCCCCCATGACCAATGTCACCTACAGAAATTAGAGGTGTATAAGGAACCCCCTCCCAATGCCTGAGCTGTTATCCAATAAAAAAGACAACATATACACAAAAAATAACACAAGTTACAGTTTAGACCATGCGCAGTGATGGCAAACCAACCCTCATGCAACAGCAACAGCAACAAATAAGATTAATGGTGGTAGCTTTACAATCTATATTTAATTTTAGCAGTGGGAATTCCATTTGTTAGAAATCACCAACATTTGAGAGAAACCTCTAGAATAAATAAAGGTCATTGAGAATTTTCTTCTCTAACCCAAACTATTGATTCAACTGGATTTCATGGACTCTGCAGTTCCTTCAGCTATAGAGGAATTGCCGAGCAATTGGATTTGCCCCATTAGTTCAATTGCATTTTTCTAAAAAGGAATTATATTTTTTAATCCTTTTAGGATAGGAGCCCAAGGTGGTATTTGGAATCCTAAATGCTGATTATTTTTAAATTCTCTTTCAATATGAAAATTCTAGGTAACACCATCTCTTTGTGTTCCCCCACCTCCCGAATCCCAGAGGAAATGCAAGGCCTTCTTAGAAGTGGATTTTTGCCAACTACAGACTGTTTTATATGGAAGAAGTACTTATATTGTGTTATTTTTTAATCACAAAAAAATCTTACCACTTTCTTAAGTAAAATCGAGGTTATAAAAGTGAGTTAAAATGTGCCTTTAGTATTGGTGAAGCATAAGCAGAGCATGTTGAGCATGACATTTTGGGGGGAACCCCTTAGCTTTGGCACAATGAGTTGTACCAGGCACTTTCCCTTTGCATGAGTAAGCATGTCAACATGAGTGATAGGGGCAAAGACAGGCACATTTGAATTTTAAGCCCCTCCTAAAACACCTTTGCTTAAAAGGCTTTGCTTATTCTCATAACTTCTGACTATAGGCCAGAGAGAATTTCTACAGGATGGAATGTTTGGTGAAAAAATGATGGTGGCTTATGAGATGTCCTTTGCATGATAGAATGAACGTGGGGAAGACTGTTGAGAGAATAAAACTGTGGAATAGGGGGTGGTTGGCTTGGTTGGGAAGAGCCTGGGCTGAAAAGCTCATGTTGCGCCCATGTCAGCTTAGCTGTTTGGAGGGGAAGGAGGGAAAGAAGATGCTTTCATGCAAGTGGATGCCATTGAGAAAAAAGATAGCTGATAAAAATATGTGGGGAGACATATCCTACAAACCTATTCACTTTTTTGGAAGTCATTCGCCAACTCCAAAATTTTCAGCAGCTCCCATACCAGATAATGGAATCCCTTCAAAGCCTTCTGGACTGTGGTCCTAACCTGCCTCTGCAATTCCACTTGCTCTGCAATGTGGTATGTGTGCTATCTAAGCAGCCCCCTCTTCCTACGCACCTCTGTTCATAGTATTCTATCAAACAGGAGCAGTTGCTCCCTCCACCCCCCTGCACCCCTCAGTCTCCAGACTGACCATCTTTTACAGGCAGCAAAAACCATAACTGTCTCATAAAAATGTCCTTGACCACCTCTTGTCATAATGCTTGTTCTTTTTGCTTGCCTTTGGTTAACTTGAGTAGCTAGCCATTGAGTTCTTACCTCTCCTTACATACAATATCTATTTCTATGCGCGTGTGTCATCTTTTCCAGTTGGATACAAGGCTTTTCTGCAAACACACCATGTGGTATATTATTTGGTCTCTTTCTCTGATCGTATGCTGCATGGTGTCGTGTTGCCCAGCACAATCTTTGTGTTTGGCGATCCGGATCATTGGAGACCTTCATCACAGGATTGATTTTGGATGTCCGACATGATCTGGAACACATTAGTCCTCTCACCTTTGCACCAAGGAGACACTTTCTGGCAGAACCCTGTCCAGGCTCAGGTGTGCAGTGTCTGTTGTTCTGTGCTGTGGAGCACAGGTGTCCCTTCTGCATTTGAAATCTTCCAAGAGCCGCAGCACTCAGCTCCTGCTGCACACAGCCTCCTGCCGAGCACAGCAGGGGCACCAGGGCCGAGAGTGCATGGTGTGTCTCTGCACGTCCCGGGTGTGAGGTTATTACAGCAGAGTGTTTCTGTAATCGCAGCACTGCTCCCCATGTCACCTTCCTGTCTGCTGACCCCAGCGTCCTGCTGTGCAGCCCGGGACTGGATTAGTAATTCTCTGTAGGACTGCAGGGACAGCTGGAGTTCCTTTGATGCATCTGCCCTTGTTCCTCTAGTTTATCTGTGTTTACATAGAAAGGTGGTGATATATATCAGAGGAGCCTCCAGGTGAGCCCTGAGGAAGTCATTTGTAATATGTGGACACTGCTGGATCCCTGGGACACAGTGGGGCACTTTTCTGAAGGGTTTAGCAGGAGGGTCATATCTGCACTGTTGTTTTTATGTGCCTTTCTTTTGAGTCTCTCCATTTGCTTTGTGCTTATGGTTAGTTTTCCTCTTGAGCGAAGTTGTCCGTTTCTAGGACATGCACTTTATTTCTGTTTTCCTTTTTATGAGGTTCATCCTTTATCTTCTCACCATATTGCAAACATTCCAGTGTCACCCAGGGCTTTGGCTGCCATTGCATTGTCCTTTCCAGAACTCCTTGCTGTCTCATCACTCACCTCCTGTCCATCTCCACCCCCAAACTCCACTGTGAGGAGAAGCATGCTGGCTTCCTAACTCCAGTTTCCCTATCTCCTTGCCTGTAGAAGACCTAAACAAATGGAATTTCCTGCCAAAACAGGAAATTTTACATTGTGACTCACTTGTCACTGGGTCTCAACCCTCCAATTCTCTTGTAGTACTTCCCTGGAGCATCCGGCCTCCCACGTGGGGTCCCAGCAGAGCAAAGGATTTCAGACAGTTTTCCCAATTCTGAAGAGGAAGGCAAACTTTCCCCCATCTGTCAGATTGGAAAAGATGCGTGATGTTCCATTTGGACCAGAGGCTCCCCTCCTCCGGAATCAATAGCTAGGCCCTGGGGGTGCCGTTTGCCCCAGGTTCTCATGCCTGCCAATCCCTGCCACCCAGACTGCTACCTGGCCTTTTTGTTTGAGACGGACTCCTGCCCATGCCCTTGAACTACAAGCCTAAGTTGGTGTTGAGAGGTTTACACCTTCCAGTTTGTCCTATATCCAAGTCCATGCCCTACCCTGTGAGTTTGCACATTCACATTTCTTCTGTTAAAAGTATGAAACATCCTCTCTCAGGTAGAGTGCACAGCCTCTGTGGTTTGGGCTGTGCCTGCCTCATTTTTACCTAGTGTCTGGTTCTCACCTTTCTTGGAAAGTCCTGTGACCACCCAGGGCATGGTGGTTCTACCACCAGTCCCTTAGATTTTGAACTCATTCTGCTACACAGGCCAGTGGGAGCTATAGAGAGAGCTGGAAAATCTCTCTATAGCTCCTGTGAGTATTTCTGTTATACACCTGGATCGTAAAGGTGCTGTGGGATGGTAGGGGACTGTGGAAGGAAGGATGCAGAGTGGCACATTGGAGCCTCGGATTGTCATGGAGGGCTGGGGAATTTTTACGGTGGTCCCAGTCAGATTGCCTTCTCACTGTGCTCCACTTGTACCCTCAAAAAGGGAAGGGCAAAGTCCCAGGTTGTGGCAGGTTGTGGGTGGGCAGGTACTCCAGCAGGTGTCCTTGATTATTGGGAAAGCCCTAGAAAGGATAGAAGGAAATTCTCTAGTCTTATTTTTAGAGCTACCTCCATGTTAAGGAGAATAACTTTTTATTTCCTCTATTACTGGTTGGGGAAATGGGAGTCATAACATTAGTGTTGTCTCTTGAGCTGAGGGAGGGATAAAAGTCATCTAACTCAGCCCGTTCATTTTACAGGAGGTAACCGAAGCCCAGGTTGATTTGCATGTCCTGCCAAGGTCACACGGCTGCTCAGGGAGGGCACCTGACTCTCTCTTTAGTGGTCTTCCATTTGCCCTGACACTATCCAGATTGCGTCATTACATTTCAGGTCATTCCCCACCAACCCCGCGAATTGGTCCACCTTCCTCTTGTCCCTCATCACATAAATGGAAGGAGAGGGTCCTAGCATCACCTTTACCCTTCCTCTTTACATTCTGTCAGTCCCTGAGCCAGGTGGATTCTGCCACTGCAGATTGGTTGTTGTCTGTTCTGTTCTTTTCATTATCTCTGTATTCTTGGTACTTGGCACTATGCCTGCCTGACCCTCCCCCAGAATAATTGCTGTAGTGTTCCCCGTGGGTCTGCTTGACTGTCTGGGGTATCCTGTTTTATAATCCTCCAGCCAGATCCACGTACCAAACATATGGCCACATTCCTAACCATCTTCTGCATCCCCTGTCATCTAAGTCCTCTGGACTCTTCATTGCCTAGCTCTCTATCTGATTTCAGTTAGGAAAACCAGTGACTTAATGAGGACGAAGAAAAAACTATAGCTCACATTCATACATAGGCTCCTGTGAGGTGACACAAGGGAATATTGAGGCTTCATAAAGTTTAGCTCTTCATGCCCTGGCTGGTGTGGCTCAGTGGATTGAGCACTGGCCTGAAAAACAAAGGATTGCCAGTTCAATTCCTAGTCAGGGCATATGCCTGTGTTGCTGGCCAGTAGGGGGTGCATGAGAGTCAACCACACATTGATGTTTCTCTTCCTCTCTTTCTCCCTCCCTTCCGCTCTCTCTAAAAATAAATAAAGCATTTTTAAAAATTTTAGTTCTTCATTGTCTAATAGCCTAAACAACATATACTTTAGCATGTAATATATGTTTACATAATATATATGTATTTTAATATATATTAGATAGTCCTTTTAATATATATTTACATAAAACATACACATTCACACATGTAACATAAATGTGCATTAATATATTTGCATATATTATGATATGGGGCACAGAACATCATGTTTGAAAGAGTGTTGCTTTCTAAGGTGTGATCTCTTTAGGGGAATGTTGAAAGTTTTGGTGAGAAATTTCATTTAAGGATTACATGGTGATAATTTTCATTAATAGTGATTATACCTTATTAGTATAATTATAATTTTATTACATAGTTTTATTATAGCCTTATAACAATGGTATTAAATGCCTTAACAACATTGTAACTTACCGTGCTTTTTAAATTATGAAACCAGAAAGTTGAAAATGAGGCTTATTTGAACTGGATCTTTTAAAGCAGAGGAAACAACCAGTTTTGCTGTAAAGTTCCAAATTAGATGAAGAAGGAAGATTCTCTTTCATATACACTTAGGAGTGACATACGCTGACAATTATAGCGACATGTCATTTAATCTGTGTGCATCGTGCTCAAACCGATGGCATGTGTGTGGTCATAGTTCTTCTGTTCGATGAAGAGCAGTTTTCGTGTCTCCTTTGAAGAGAAATAAAGAAGCCTTGGGGCGATTTGTCTAAGGTCCCATGTGCCAGGGTCCTGCTTGTCATTCTCTTGCTCCAGGTGTTACTTTCTAATCAACTGAAAACTCTCACTGGACAATGAGAAGGGGAAAGATACTGTGTTACACTCTGTGGATAGATACAGGGGTGTGTGTGCGTGTGTGTGCGTGTGTGCGCGTGTGTGCGTGTGTGTGCGTGTGTGCGTGTGTGTGTGTGTGTGTGAGAGAGAGAGAGAGAGAGGAAGGGGGAGAGAGAGAAAGAAAGAAATTCGGCCAGGAAGAACATGGATCTAGGTACATATACAAGGTAGTCAAATTGGTATGATGATCAGCATAAAAACCAGCTTCCGAAATGTTCCAGATGAGTGGAAGAGAAAACTCCTAGGATTTGGAATGAGATCTATGTGGGTTTACTGAGGTGATCATGAAGGATTTTTATGGAGCAAATGACACTTAAATTCTGCCTTTACAGTGCAAATAATTTATCTTGTTCTTTTTACCTCTGCCTACGCCAGGGCCCTGACGGCTAGGTGATTTATAAATGTAGCCTTTCATGTTGGAGAGGATGTGGGCTCTGTTAACAGGTCCCTCCCAGCAACTGCATCACACCAGCCCCGCACTCAGGGATCCAGCCTCGGGGACATCCTGCCATAATCACCAGCTCTGCTCCCCAGATTTGCTAGAAGATTCCTGCAGGACTCTTGGATGGGTCATTATTGTGTTTTTTAAACTATTATTATTTAGAGTGAATAATTTAAATCTAATTCAAGAGAAGGTGATTTATATTCTTTTAAGTTTCATTAGCTAGTCATTAGAATGCTTAATCTTATGCATCTTTTCTGGCCGGTCTGAAGCACTGCCATAGTTTAGGTAGTAGCATATTTTGCTGTGTATAATGTGTACTTTTTTTGCCCAAATATTTGAGGGAAAAAGTAAAGATGCACATTATACATGAGTAGTATCTGAAATGCCTTATATCTGACCTTGTGTTTTGTAATTATGTGTTACATAAAATTTCTTGTACCATAATATGTTCAAAAAATAAGTGCTAAAATTCCTTTATAATGAAAAACAAGTATCTAAATATAAATAAATAAGTAATGGAATTAAAAAATTAAAATGAAAGATTTTTTTTTCTCCTGAAAGTTTGGGCCAGAAACGTGGCTGCGCATCATACACAGAAAAATACGGTATGCACTAAATTTTTTATCATACCGTGCCACTACGATAACATGAAATGTTGAAGTTTTGCTCCTTTGATTCTAGTCTGAAGCCCCCATCACAGAGCACATAGTCACCCTGTGCTTTGTACACTTGCTTGACTTGATTTCACAGAGCTTGGGGTTCCTTTCCTTTTCCTGCTTTCTTGTCACAGATTTCCGCTGCTTTTGTTCTGTGCCAGAGTTTTCATTTCCTATTAAATCTTCATTAACTTGAAAGGTGAGAGGATGTGCTACAGCAGCACTGCCAGGGCGGTGTGTTGGAAGGTGGGCGGTGCTATCAAAAGTGAGTGTGGCAGCGTTGTGAAAGAACTCATTTGCCTTTCGGGATTTTCAGATAACTTTGTAATCATGGATTGTTTCAGTGCCAATGCATTTTTTTTAAGTCACAAGTGCCTGAAGATCTTGACACAGGAGCCAATGTCACGCAGTCCCACATAACCTTGAGGAGTTTGCCATGGTTCTGCACAGATGAAGATAAAACCCGTCAAGGTGAAATGAAAGGCATCTGGAAGCCTGGGTTTTAGGTTCTGTGTTCTCCCCGGCAGCAACTGATGACATTCTTTGATATGTAACTTGGGCCAGAGGACAAGATTTCTCCTTCTGCCTTTCCTGCCTGTGACGTCCTTACACAGAGGAGAAGAGAACATTGGGGAGACTCAGAACTGCCTCGAGTCACTTTTTCTAAGAGAAAACCAAACTCATTCAGGGTCCTTAGCTTGTGCAATTATGAACAGAGAGGCCCCTTTTTATTTTTTGATTTAAAAAAATATAATGTGTTCTTTTAGTGCTTTGGGACTTTGTGGACATATTATTTATTTTTAAAAAGTGCAGTTTTTTTATTCACCTTAGAGTTTACTGGCTAAATTACTTTATCTTTTGTGTTGTCTTGAGGCTGAGCTTGAATATTTCATTGGTAACAAATTCCAACAGATGAATAAGAATTGCAAAGGAGATTTGTACTTTGTAGTTTTATAGTGGCCGTGTCTGGACTCTGTTCCTATTGTCACATCTCGAGAAGGACATTAACTCCTGCCAGCTTAAACATCGCTTGTTTATGGAACCCAGGATGCTGGTGAGGCTGTCTGTGTCCCCTGGATTGTTACGGGACCGTGGCTCTGATGCTCCTGTGAACATTTGTGTCTTGCTTTTGTATCCTAGATTGTAATCACCTCTCAAATTTATGGGTATTACTGACGTTTTGTTGGTATGTGTATCATCTACTTTTGACCAAACGTGCCAGGAATTTTGTGCTCTAAGACTGCACAGGCTCAGTAAAGCTTAGGTGTTGTTGGATGGCACCGTGCTTTAAATGCTCCATGTTGGGAAGTAGGAGAGAATAGCGCGTACGTTTCGTGATGACTTAACAGACCATTGCAAGTCAAAGAACGCTTTCATATCAATGGTCAGATTGAAGCAATTCAATAAGAGGTCGGTTTATTCCTGATTTATGGGCAAGGAAACATCATCACAGTGACACTGAACAGTTTGGCCAGTAGCCTGACACGGGTAAAAGCAGAGCCCTGGCCGAAAGCCATGCCTTATTATTTTAGGGCCAGTGTCACTTCTGTTGATCTGTGTCATTTCTTGCAATTCCTGTCACACACAAGTGTTCCTGTTAAATATCCTAGTTAAGGGTTAAGAAAATCTGTGTACGTATTAGAGTAATTAGATCATGCCTTGAGGAGCTAGCCCACAGTGGCATGGAGGGAATGAAAATAAGGCAGGCTTGGAAGTGCTATTAGAATTAGATAATTATATACCCATTCCTTTGAGTTCATAGAAGAAAAACTGACTGATGTGATCTGAGAGTTTTCCAAGAGGCAAGATCTTTCCATAGAGGCTTAAAGGATAAGTAGTTAAAGGACGTTTTCGGGAGGGGGAGGCATGGGACAACCGTGCTGGCATGACCGAGTGTGGTCTGTGGTGGAGCATGGGAAGGAGAGGTAGGGAAACAGAGTCTAGACAGGTGAGATTTAAAATACTGCATTTTGCCCTGTGTAATGTGCACCCACATTTTCAGCCCAGCTCTTCAGGAAAAAAAAAACTTAGGTTTTAATTTTTTAATTCAATTTTGTATTTATTTACATTTAGAAACAAAACCGATTATGGTGTCCCAGGGTGTTATTTTGCATATTGATATTGTTACTGCTTTCTAGAGTCACACTTTTAACACATATACATAAATAAAAGAATAAAAAACATTTTTATAGATATGGAATTAGTACTACCCATGTATAATGCGCATCCTTATTTTCCCTCAAAAATTTGGGCAAAATGTATGCATCATACAGAGCAAAATACAGTCAATTGTAAACTAAAGCTTAGCTTCCAGTTTAAAGCCTTGTTTGGTAGTTGAAATGTGCTCAATTTTTTAATAAAGGTAAATCCATCACAAATGCAGGTGTGACAGCAGTAAAAAAACAATCATTAGAAAAACACGGTCTTTGAAAATGGTGGGTGTATCTGTGAATTTGCTCTGTTTCCCGCAGGGTTTAGAATAGGGTGCGCACATAACATAGGGGTGCCATGGACACTGATTTGACTCGCGGAACGCTCTGTAAATACGGACGCATCCATACGTAGACGGGCAAACTCGCTTTGCCTTATGCCCCAGTTTCCCTTTCCTCGTTCCCCAATTAATGTGGACATAGTTTTCATCTTTCCAGTCCGTGCTGATAGAGCCAGCCTCCTGTTAATGCCCGTTTATTTGGTGGAACTTGGCTTGCACGTGAGTCTGCTTTTGTCCCGTAAGCCCTTTGGCGGTCTGATGAAACGCAGGGCTCTTCATCAAAGTTGCAGGTGGTGGCAGCTGCACAGGCCTGAACTGGGACAAATCGAAGAAAGAGGTGAGCGATTGACCCACATTTAGAGGTTGTGCTAATTAATTAGCAGGTAAAAGTTGCAGTTTTTTCTTTCTTTCTTATTTCTTTACTTGATAGGCCGAGGGAAGATATTTGACCCCAACAAGGAAGGTGGAGCTACCTGCCATAAAGGTAGCCCTGGAGCTTGGGAGACCTGAAGATTTTTGTTTTTAGGTCTGTGAGTTGACCGCAGTCTGGCAGCAGTGTGAACGTGATCCAAAGCATGGGACTCAGCTTTGGGATCTGTGTGAATAGGCAGTGTCTTCGTGGGACCCCCTGTAGGGAGACCCTGAAGTGGAGGGAGTGAATAGAGTCTAGGTCCTTCTGCCGTGCATTGAAACCCTAGCCCAAGAAGTATTCTGAGAAGGCCCGTATGAAATCAGAAGGGGCCTGGTCAAGAAGGCCCCTGCGCACAGCGCACTTTTGCCTTAGTGGAAATCTCCTGGCTTTTCTAGAGCTGTGGGATCTCGGAAATTAAGACGGGAGAGGTCTATTCCATTTCATCCACCCCTTCCCTCTCTGTTCCTTACAGTTAAGTCTCTAGTTCTTTGTCCAGTCCACTTTTAAATGATGTAAGTGATAAGATATCGATTTTCCTCAGTGCTGAATCCCTTTTGATTTGTGCACACTGTCATTCGGCACACAAACCTGTGTTAAAATTCTTACACCACCTAAAACTACATGCCAGCAATTCTTGAACGGGGATGGGTACTTTATTAGACAGGCTCACTTCGTGTTCACATCCTTGTGTCTTCTTCCCAGCAAAGACAAGAGTAGGCACCCTCTTCAGATTGATGCTGATATTTAGCTGAAGAAAAGAAAGGCTGTCTTTTTTCTAGCTGAACATTTTTCTTATGTTTTATAATAATTTCTAACACTTCTAACCATATGCTGGCAATAATTCAGTATTTGGTTGTAGTAGATAGCTTCAGTTCCACTACTAACTGTGATGCTGTGTGTAATTGGAATATTTTGTTCATTTAGTTCTCAGTCATGTCTTGTAGCCTGGAACAACTGTTCTGTGCACTCAAAATTATGAAGGAGATTATCCTCCATTTGAAATGTCAACACTCATTTCTAATTTGATTTTTCTATTTCTTCTCAGTTTCTTTCTCCCCCCCCCCCCAGTAAAAATTTCTAAGGGGAAGAAGTAAATAAAATCAGCTATCACTGATTTTCAAACCGTTTAACCCAAACTCTGTAAGGGCATTACGTGCTCCTGTTTAAAGATGGACTTTTCAATAAGGAAGTATTAAAATTGTTAGCTAAGAGCAGAATTTGGTATATCTTTCTTTAGAGGGATGCACACACATACACACACACCACAATTTAAATAAGGAAATCAGCTCCAAGAGCCTATAAATCAATTGCCTGCCTTTTAACAGCAGTGCCTCATTGTTTTTTAACTGGAAGATTGAGCAATTCCTTCTGTTAATTATTTTTTTGTGAAAGGAGGCTCAGTGCTGTGAAAGGGAAATTGACTAACAGCCTAAGGGGGGGGAGAAGAAGGTCCAGGTGATAATTTTAGAAGAGCTGTTGCTGTATTGTTAACCAAACTTTGGCTGCCTCAGGTGCACTGAATCTCTGACCTATGAAAAATTGTTTGGATTCCCCCCATTTATCTTGTTTGAGCAGTAAAGAAAATATAATTGAAGAAATGGCATTGAAGAGTACCCTGGGTTATTCGTTATCAGAAGCGGCATGCAGGAGGCTTTCCACATTAAATTTAAACATAAGTAGCTAAATCTGTGTAGGGGAAGAGGACATTTTGAGTGTGCCTTTCCTTTGAAAGCTCTGGTAGAAAATGATACAGACAGGGCTAACTTTCTTTTTCTTTTAAAACAGACTCTGAAGGTGATGATGAGGGGGAGTCTGAGACTGCAAGTGAAGAGTGACTTTTGAAGTGTGCTTTTTGTAATTTGCTAATGAGGGATGGTGAGAAAGAATCCCCTCCCATCGCGGCGTCAACATCACCGGGGCACTTGCTAGAAATGCAGATTCTCAGGCCCGGCAGTCACTCTGAAATGAGAGAACCCAGGGCCTAAGCAGTTTTCAGTGATGAGCCCTTCCTTCTCTAGTGTCCCAATTACTTTCTTCACCTGCTGAAAAGACTTCTCCTTGTTCGCTAATGCTGCCAAGTTCTTTACCATTGAGTAAATGCTTTTAGTAAATAAAAGCTGGTAGGGACACAAACAGAACTGAGATCCAGTATGAGAACCCCGACTACCGACTACCTGTATTTACTAGCTATGCCCGTTGGTAGGTGCACACCTGCGCCTTCTTTGATCTTCGGTGTTTTCCCGGGTAGAATAGGATAATGCAGTGATCAATATATTATGCATACCAATAGGTTTTATGATTACATATGTTTAGTGGCCGTGCCCAGGACCCAGTAATTATGCAATAAAATTGCCTATTATGTTAATTAAGACTAACAAAAATAATTTTGGGAGAGGTCACCTATGTATTTAGTGTTATAATATTGTATAAGTGAATGCTACCTTGTTCTCTTCTGAAAGCACGCTCTGATGAGATGAGCAATTAAGAAGAGAAATAATAGATTTCCAAAAGAGCAGGACATAAACACATGAGGAAAGGGCCGAGAATGAGTAGCAAGTAATACCAAAGAGGAATTTCTCTAAGTCCTCATCAGGAAACAGCTTTCTATTAAGAAGGATGATTTTAAAATGGAAGCTAATCCAGAACTCTGGAAACTGGCTCCTTTTCCCTGGTTTCCGAGCACTGAATCTACAGTCCCCCATGCTTTGAGGATATTCAACTTATAGTCATAAAGGCACTGTGCTTCCTTGTTTTCAGAGTTTCAAGGGTTTAAATCATAATTGGCTACAGTCTGGCAATTGCAGTCCAAATAAAAGGGTGGTAAGGCAAAATAGACCCCTGGCAAGTGCCGAGACTGACTAGGGTGATTTGATGCGGGTTAGCAGCAATACCGATCTGTCGGTAAGTTTTCAGTCAGGGCAATTAAATGCACACATTCTTTCATGTGTCCTGCCTGTGCTCAGCGCCGCAGATGGAAAGATGGATGGAAGACAGTCCCTGCTATCCAGATCATAACAGGTTATTTTCCCAGACGGCTGTGCTCTTTTGTTTGCTTGTCTGATTTCAGAATTGAAAAGTACTGATTCATTCCAGAATGTATTTGAATTAATTACCCATTGACAGAAAATTTGGGCGTTGATAAGGAAGTCCACATTCAGAAATAAAAAAAAAGGTTCTGCTTTGATGTTGAAAGTCGAAGATGTTCGAGCTCAGTAAAAATGAGTAGGACGTGTTTTTGAAGAGACTTCAGCATCTTTGGAGGAAGTGGAGTGGCTCCTCTCACTGGGTCCATTCAGAGTGCATTGTGGTTGCTTTTTTTTAAAATATGTTTTATTGCTTATGCTATTACAGTTGTCCCATCTTCCCCCTGCCTCCGCCCTGCACACCACTTCCCCCACACACCAGTAGGGACAGTTACCTACAAAGGAGTGCCCATAAGACTGTCAGCTGATTTCTCTAAAGAAACCTCGCAGGTAAGAAGGGGCTGGCAAGAAGTATTCCAAGTCGTGAAAGCCAAGGACCTACATCCAAAATTACTCTATCCAGCAAAGCTTTCATTTAGAATGGAAGGGCAGATGAAGTGCTTCCCAGATAAGGTCAAGTTCAAGGAGTTCATTGTGGTTGCTTTTTATGTTTCTTTCATGAACTTCAGAATAACTTTTGGGGGGTGCTTGAGTAGTTGTTTCTTCACTGGTTGGAAACAAGCTTCTTTAAATGTTTACCTGTGGGTTTCAACACCAGCTACATGTCAACCACCTGTGAAATGTATTTCTTCAATGTAGGTGCTCAGGATCTATTGCTGGGGATTCTGACTTTGTAGGTCATGTTCACGCTCGTGTCTGATGGACAGCTATGATCGAAAAGCCCTGAGCCCTTCTTGATTTCTGGGGAAAAAAACCTTAGATCGTTGCTATCAAATTTTGATGCATGTGCATCGCTTGGATATCTCCTTGCAGGAGGGTGGGGCCTGGGGCTTGGTATGTCTAAGAAGTCCAAGGTGGTGAAGACGCTGTAGGTTCTCAGCCCAGATTGTGAGTCATGAAGAACTAGTTCACGATCTGCCCTTTGGAAAACAGTTCCCTGCCACGATGGCAATTATGATAACCCTGGTGTCCCCTGTCTAGCCTGAAGAAACCCTCACATTCTTCCCCTTTCTATTGTATAGCAAACAGAAAATATTGCAACTTGCTAAGTAGTTTTGTTTCCTTTCTTTACACGACCAGATAGGTGTTGCCAAACCTGAAAACTACTTTGCAGTGTAGGAAGGATTTTGCAGCCGTGGTTCATCTCCTTAATGGAATTCTGCAAGTTAGGGCTCTGCCCGATAAAAAGTCAGCCCTGTGGGCAATACATGGAGGCAACGGGAACTTAGAGGAAGTGAGAAAGAGCATGTCTGTGGATATCCAGATACAATTATGTCTACATAAGTATGACTACCATTTCCTATAAAGACGCCTTCTTCTTATCCATGCCTGTTTACAGCATTAACTTAAAATAAGTTTAAAAAGCCCTTGGGGTGGGAAACAATACAATATTCAGATGGTGTTTTGTAGAAGTGTACGCCTGAAACCTGTGTAATTTTATTAACCAATATCCCCCCAATAAGTTCAATTAAAGAAAAAGCTCTGGATATACAGTAAATCCTCAGTAATTAGCAGTAATTACCATTGTTGTTATTGGTGGTGTTAGTGTTATCTTTAATGATGACAATGGTTATTTTTCATGAGATTCTGTTAAGACAACTTTCTCCATGTTGAATACAATATAAGAAGAAATCTGGAGAGAATTTTGAGGATCAGATTCTTTAAAGGGTAGGATAAAAATTAAATATAATTTTTTTAAAAAGCAAAAGTACTCTTTCTGTTAAGTAAACACCCCAAAGAAATATTTTTTTTCTGTTCATTGATCATACTCTGTTATTTCATTAACCCTACAATGTCTCTCTCAGTTTAATGACGCATGTATTCCATTTTCAAATGCCACATTAGTTCCTCTTTGTGGATGAAATGCTCATGTTCACCAGTGGAAACCTGGTTCCACGGGACAGGTGTGATTGGGACACAATGGATTATAACTCTTCGTCATTGTCATGTGAACTGCTGAAACTGAAGTACCAACCTACTTTCCTTACAGCTTGGAGAGAGTTAAAAATATAAAATAAAAACAAGAACAAACACTACATTCCACAGGCAGAAAGCCAATTGGCTTTTAGTTACAATGTCCAGATGCTCGAAGGCATTCTGTGAGTTTTTTTGTTTGTGTGAAGTCGGAGCTCGTATGAGCTTATCTGTGACTGGCAACCAGGCGCACAGTGGAGGGAATAAGAGTGGGGAGAGAGGCAGGCAGGATGCTGCAGACATGGCTAGAATAGTCTTGATAAAGACATTGTGGCTGGACCTGATTCTGCTGAGGCGAGACATCTGTTCAGCCTGAAGGTGGGGGAACCCGAGGTTATGAAATGAGGAAAAGCCCTCTCCTACCCTTTCCTTAGGTAGATCCACAGCATTCTTCTTCCCCATCATCAGACCTCCGCTCTAGATTGAATTCTTCAGTTCTTTGAAGCATAAGCCAAGCAAATTATCATTCGGAGATGGACTTACTTGACCGTCACAAACAGTACATCTAAAATTTGCATATGTAATTAAAAACAAATGAAAAATGTCATGTTTAATCAATAGACATTTTCGCTTCTGCCATTCTGTTGTTGTAGTTCCCTTCTCAGCTTAGGAGGAATTTAAAGTATGCCCTGGGTTCGCATGTCTTTACCTTCAAAGCTATGTAATGAAATGTTCCGTTATGCTGAAGGAAGGACTGCCCCATGTTAGGTGTGACCTGTCTCAAAACAGAAAAAAACTGCTCACAAGGCAAAGTACATTTTGTATAGCAGACTTATTGCTGTGAGAGGGAATAACCATTGAAGGATGCTTGGTAGCCTCTGAATGGGAGAAAAATGAGGGAGGGTAGTTACAAGATGAAAAGCCTGGGTGGGTGATTTTGAGATGGTCTTGCAAAGTGAGGAACTAGTTAGGATTTGGAAGTTTGGGGGGTAAAAACTGGCCAGGAGTGCACAGTGAGACCAGGGTCTGGATGCAAATACTGGTGAGCAAAATGTTAGTCCTGTAGGTAAGCCCCCCGTTTTACCTGGTTTGTAGTCTCACCTTTCAGAGACAAAAGACAAATACTGCCTTTTGCCTCCTCAGAAAAGAAACTGGAGAAAGTGACGGTTTCCATTCTCAAACTTGACAGAGAAATGATTTGGATTAGTTTCCTATGGCTGCTGGTACAAATACCGCAATCCCAGTGGCTGAGACCAATGCAGATATCCATCATGTCACAGCTCTGTCCGTAAGAACTCCAGCACAGGCCTCCCTGGGCTCAAGTCAAGGCATTGATAGGGCTGCATTCCCATCTGGAGGCTCTCTCAGGAGGACCCTTTGAAGTTTAAGGTTACTCACACACCTTAGCTAGTGACCTCTTTCCTCCCCCTTAAAGCCAGCATATTTGCATCTCTCTGACCCTTTTTCTCAGAGTTATGTCTCCGTTTTCCAATTTTAAGTACCCTTGTTGGATCCACTTTGATAACCCGTTTCTCCCATGGTAGATCACGTCCACTAAGTCCCTTTTCCCATGTAGATAACGTGTCCACAGGTTCTGGGGAGTAGAACGAGGACGTCTTTTGGGGAGAGGTGGTGTCGTTATTCGAGCTACACATGGGAGGAGGTAGAGCCTTGGCTCCCTGCAGCCTTCCACTACCAACGTGACTTCGTGGTGCAGATTAGTCTTTGGTATTTATTAAGCGGTTAGCATTTATTTGTTCACAAAAGGAAAGAATTCTATAGCTTCTCTTTCCTGGAATGAGGATGGATGCCGGAGGTATCTATTTGATAACACTCACACTTTTAAAAAAAATGTTTTCTGTGTTGTTTTTTTTTTTTAAAGGAAACTACTAATTTATTCTTTGTATGCTAGTTAGCCCCAAGAGGACATGGGATACCTACTTTAGATGATTATGTAAATATAACTAAATGTCTGAATACCTATTTCTACTTTTTATTCTCTGTACTCTAATGACTCCCTTGATATAATACTGAATTATCTTCAGTGAGAAATTACTTGCATTTCTCTTCTTTACATCACCCTGTCGTGTAGATCATTGTCAATAATGCTTTGCTCAGATCAGGAACCCTCTTTTGTTTCAGGCAGTCTGCAGACAGCATTCTCCAAATGGAAGATGACAGCAGTATAGTCTTGGCATGATTTGAAAAGCACCAATGGCGTGCATGGATTCCAGTGCCCTACTTCAGTCACTGAAAACTGAAGGCAGCTGTGATCAGGGGCGATTTTTCTTTCTCCCCTTTTCTTTATCATGCGGTGTTTCAGCCACAGAAGGCGTTCTCATGAAAGCCTGAAACCACCTTAGGACAATTTTGTGGCTCCTATGTGAAGTACGTTTTTTTTTAAATTTTTTTCTTCCCAGATAGGATTTTATATTTGATACCGTTAAATGCCTGAATTTTGAACAGACTCTTACACTAGGAGCTCATATCCATCAGCTCATTCAACTTTAGCAACTGTCTCATCCCCAGTAGCTTTTCCAGCGCTGTGGCCTTCGCCACGAAGGTCCATGAGTTCTCCCAACTCAAACTGGGTCTTCTTCAGCATTTTTACTTTACTCACAAGGACAGCACAGAATGGATAAATAGGTTGGCAAGCCCTCTCTGTGTATTTGCCAGTGCTGTATGGAATCAATGTATTCACCACTTCTTTTAAATCATTTGTCTGTATCCCTGGGGTCTTGATTTCCATCCTCTTCCTCCGGATTTGGCAGACTTGTTGGTGCTGAGCATAAGAGGTCTTCCACATCTTATTGTTGCTTTTTTTTTAAATAAAGCCAACAGAATTCACACAGCAAATAACCATCTACTGGTAGTCTTGACATCAGCATGAGCTTCGGTCTTGGTGTGCCAGTTTTTGGACCATGAAGCATATTTTGTATCATGGGTAAGATCCATGCCATAGGACTTAGTCAGGCAGTTTTTGCCCTGGACGTCCTCAGTAATTAGCTTAGATTTTCTGAATGCATGTTGGCCAGGCTTACTTCAAACATACGAGCCTTGAGACCGTCAGATGCAGTTTTGTTTTCTTGAGTTCTCGTGTTGTGTTTTTCTAATATTTCTTATGGTCGAACATAGCTGGTGCTTTCACATCACACTGATCTTAGAAAATGGATCAGCCACTTTCTTCTCGGCTCCCTTTTTGCTGCCTTTCATAAGGCGCTTGTTCTTGCTGACCGCCATGGTGGCGCTCGGAGAGCCAAGAGGCCTGTGTGAAGTATGTTTTAAGGGAAGGAGAAAGAACGTGACTTGTAAGTGTCAAAAAAAAAAGACATTTTTCTGTGGTGGTCTTTAATTAGATAACCCACTGTAGGCTTAAACCAAGATAATAATAAATATATAGCTGGTACAGGAATTTGTTTCTTTACCCTTCGTCTTCCCCCTCTCCCTTTCTTTACCTTCCTTCTCTCTCATTTGTAATTTTTTCCTCTCTCTGTCTCTTCTCAGCCCCAGGAGTTGAAATGACATCTATTTTTAGCAAACCGCTCCACCACTCTGTCATGGAGCCAGCAAGTTTGTGCTCCAGAAGTAGTTCTTCTCGAGCAGAGGAAAATGAAGCATATAAAAACATGTTTTGTATCTCTTTATATGATGAAAAATTGGAAATTACCTAAATGCCCATGAAAAACATTTAAGTTAAATAATTTATGAAAGCAATGCAATTAGTGAATATATGCTGACGTGAAAAGTCGCAGAACAGAAGAATCCAATTTGCGGTGCATTTATAATGTTTATCTGGGAACTAGTTAGGGAGGTGGGGAAATACCTCTGAGTTTGTATATTAATGCCGTGCACTTTTGGGTATATGTATTTTATTCTGAATAGTATTCAGAAACGATGCCTCTATATTTATGCTGAGAAGAAAATGTGGAAGGAGATATTAAACATTTAATAATAATAGGATTCTAGGACTGTTGGGGCTTTTATTTCCTACTTTATATACATCTGGATAATTTGAAATTTATGATAAGCATTTATTTTTACTGTCTAAAGAAAGAAATAAAAATGAAGGAGACTGGAGAATTTACGGTATATAACACAGCTCAGGAAAGCTGCTTAAAGCAAAAGAACGAATACAAACTACAAAATACTAGCACAGGAAGATGGGTCGAACTAGGGCCGGTTTCTGTGTGGTCCAGACAGCCTGCCCATGGTGGAAACAGAAGCAGAGTTTCTGTGAATATGAAGAGGTGTTATTTCACTTACTCCATGGTATCTTGTCATTATAATTGTCAGATCACATTAGTAGTGAGAAAGACCCAAGGGACAGTCTTTAAATCAAGGGTAATGTAAACTGAGTTCCATACCCTTCTTGCATCTCCAGCATCTAGCCGAGAACGTGGTCCTTGTTGGATGAGGAGATGAATGGAGGAACGGGAATGCACCTCAGCCTACCTCAGGTTTCCTTGGCCAATAAATTTCTTTTCCCTTTAAGGTGCTTTGAGTGTGTACATTTATAAAAGAATAACCATAGGATTCTTCTTCTTTCTTCATATAACTAGTCAGAAAATACATGAATAATGTATGTTGAGGGCTTTGAAAAATCTCAGGTCAGAAGGGAGATCTTTTTTTTTTTTCCAAAACAGCAGTGGTCCAATGTTAAAATCTGAATGAACAAGGACTGTTTCTATTTTTATCTTTTGCTGTTAGTATCTAGCACTGTAACTTGCATATTTAGATATTTGCTAATGCTATTTAATCATAAAATGAAGAGGTAAATCTTGTTTTTCCCTAAAGATGTGGCTACCAAAAATAGAGGGCTTAAGCAAATAATGTATTTTCAAATCTGATAGCATAAAAGACAACACTCAACTTGAACAGCCTTTTCAACATCATTTAAAAGAAAACAAGGAAGCCGCCAGGGGGGATGGTTAGGTGGAGCCAGTGTTACAATGAAATCATCCAAAAGCTTATTTGGATTCTCTTGCCTACATTGTTAGAATTGTTATTTTGTATTTAAAGAAGATTTTCTCTGAAGAAGTAATATTTAGATTTAATACTGGAGAGTAAATCATTACAAATTCTTGGGGAGGCCGTGAATACTCAGCGTACCATCCCCCCAAACTGCTCCAAAGGTACACTTCTGTGTTTCGTGGCTCTGCCCTTCCATCCAGGTCGGTCGGCAATGGCTAATTCTATCCGGGTATTTTCACAAGATAAGAAAGCACTGCTTATTAAGAAGAAAGTTCACAATCACTTGCTGAGCCTCTGACATCATTGTCCTCTGATGTCAGCACGTCCCCATCGCTCCTTCCTGTCACTCCCCAGAGCGCTCTGTGTGGCCCACAGCTGTGAAAGTTAAACTTGATCCTCCAGCACAGCGGAGAGCCAGACACCGCAGCACTGGGAAGTGTAACCTGAATGTCAAGAAAATACTGTTACCAGTGATTTCTTTTCTTTGTGTGGTGACTTGATCGCCTGGGAAAGGAGGGAAGAGCTCCAGAGTGTGGCCATGCAAAGTTAGTTCAGAGAGCACTTAGAACTGGATGTTTGTTACAGCGGCTGAAGACTATTTCTTAAAACCTAAAACCCGATAGCGTTACACGTTTACTTAAAATTTCTCTATGACTTCATATTGTTCTGAAGATGAACCCCAGAGCCTGTAAATACGACCTCAGCTCGCCTGGACCTGTCCAGACCCATCTAGGATCATCTGCTCTGTGATTTTTGCAGCTAAACTGGGGGCCTTCCACTTCTTCAAACTCACCAGGCTCTCCCCATCCTCAGGTCCTGGACAAGCTCACTCATACACAGAGAGTATTGATGTTTCTTTGTTACTGTTGAACCAACACCTACTAATTGTTTAGAGCTTAAAGGGGGCTGTCGTTAATACTTATTCCAGGTCAGCAGGTGTAACCTCGGAATGTCATCATCCTACTGCTCAGTCTTTCCCTCGCAGGGCCTTGTCTTGACCCTTCTTTCCAAATTGGGTCCCTGTTTCTCTAGAACTAGAAATTTTCCTTCATACCACTCCTCTCATAATCATTAATTACATACTAATTTATGTAGTTATTTGCTTAACATCTATACCCTCGCTATGCTGTGAAGTTTTACACGTTCATGGGCAATATAGCCAGGATCCAGCAGTGCCAGGTGGCATTTCCTAAGCAGTCGCTAAATTCATTGTTGGATGATAGCAGTGCTTTTAAACAGGTGAATGTTTGATCAGTCTCTTCTTCACTCTCCCTCTCCCCACTGAATATGTCTTCGGAAGCTCTTCACTACATTCTTGGGATTATCTTTCAGTTGCTGTCTTACAGAATATATAAAGAATTAATTTGGTTATGTGTTGGAACGTTAAACTTCGGCAAAAATTCTCAGGCATATCAGTTTGCAGGTGATTTGTGTCCATTTTAAATTAAAATGGGCATGCTTGAAATTTCATTTCATCATTTAAAAAAATAGTGGTACTATTCGATAAAAAAAAACAGTTCCTTTTATATCGATTAATTTATCTTGTCCTTGGAGGTATGAATTTGCTCTCATCTACTGGAAGTGGTCAAGCACAAAATTGGTTCCTATGAACAAAGCAATATACTGAGAATGCCGGGAAGACCCTCTGGCGTTTCCTAGCCATTTGGGTGGTGATCCAGGCCGTGCTGCCTTTTCCTTCAAAGGCTGAAACAAGTCAAACATGTCTACAAGTTTAAGGTCCAATAAAAACTTTGGCTCTACTGCTGTCATCCTGCTGTTCTGAGACCACACTCTCACAGTGAGAGCTTTTACTTTGCTTCCGAGTCAACACAGGGTGAAGGGTTTGCATATCAATTTTCAAGCCACGTGTTTTCCACTGTCTTGGGAAATTTGTTTATACACTGATTTCTACATCTGGGCATCGCACATTTACATGCATACATATGTCAAAAGTTAGTATACTTAACATCTGTGTCTCTTTAAGGGAAAAGAAAAAAATGAGAATTGGAATTAAGATTGCTTTAGTTATACAAGATAGGCTCTTCATTGATCTTAATTCAATACAACAATTTTAATTTTAATTGTGAAAGCTTGCTGTGGACGCAGTTGGTTGCCTGCCCGCTAGGATTTCTCTTTGCCAGCGGTGGTGTTCTCAGCTTCAGGGCTAAAAGATGCAAGGCTCTCATCTTCTGAAGCCCCGGCAGCCAGGAAACGGGCATCTGGCACAATGGTGCCTGAGAGGATACCTGGCAATAGGGCCTGAGTGTAGGCAGCTGGGGAAGTCCTGGGAATGTTTCCCTCATGATAGTTATAGCCGTGTGTGGAGAAACTGCTTTTGGATCAGATTAAGAAGGATGCGATGCCTGGAGCAATGGCAGCCCTCTTTCAACCATGAAAAGCCAAGCCTGGGAATGACCAAGTGGAAAGAGGGAAACAGGTGGGTCTTTAATGACAGCCTTGGCCAGTTGCACCAGCCATGGTAGCACTTGACTCCAAATACTCCTGCATGTTAGTACTTGTTCTTGTAGTTTAAGCCACTTTTAGCTGAGATTCTGTCTCTTGAAGAAAAAAAAAAAAGACACATGCTAATACATTGGGAAAGTTAATTTAAAAATTCAGGTGCATTTATAATAAATTTATCTTTAAGATCCCATTTTGAGGGTGTGCTCGTATACATATTCTGGTGGAATATTTGAGCCAGTATCTGAATTTAGGTCATATTTATTTTACCATTGTGCTTAACAATCATGCTATTCTTTTTTTTAAAGATTTTATTTATTTGTTTTAGAGAGATGGGAAGGGAAGGATAAAGAGAGGAAGAGAAACATCAATGTGCAAGTGGGGACCTGGCCTGCAACCCAGGCATGTGCCCTGACCTGGAACTGAACCGGCAACCTTTTGGTTTGCAGGCTGGCATTCAATCCACTGAGCCACACCAGCCCGGGCAACATGCTATTCTTTATCCTGGATTCTGCTAACAGCAATTAAGAATTAATTTTGTTAGCTAGGATCCTTTCTCCTTTACTAGCCTTTTGTCTTCCTTACTTATAGGTCTACCCACAGATGACTGCCCATTTTTGGTTCATAAAAGAAAACCCTACCTCCATCTCTCCTAGATGTGTTTTTCTGTGGGCCATTAGAACAATAAAGATACCAGCCTGGTGTGAAGGTTTTCATCAACACAGTTATTCTTCTAGACCAGCTTATGGAAAGTGATAGATTTTGACCAAAGTTTATAGATACCTCACCCCCATTACCACTCCTTCACACTCCAAATTGACTACAATTAGAGTCATTCACAACCTCTTCTCCCCCCCGCCCCCATCACTTTACTGTTGGGGAAAGCTAGGAGAAGTGGGATTAGAGTCTCCAGTTGCCATGGTTGCCCCTCCTTCAGATTTGCTTGTCTCACTGAGCCCTATGTGCATACATGCAGAAGGGCATAAAGGCTGTGGAGCTGATGTGTGTTGCCTGTTCATTAGCACTGGAAGAGTCCCCAGGGAGCGGTCAGCCTCACTGGCATGTCCTGTGTGTGTACTAACCCGACCTGTAGTCCTCATGTTTTCTAGAATTACAAGAAATGAGCACTAGGATTATAGGATTTGGGGAATGTTAGCCAGACAAGCTATGTCTTTCTTATAAAAAAAAATGAAATGAAACCACCATGAGATACCACCTGACACCGGTCAGAATGGCCATCATAAACAAATCAACAGACAAGTGTTGGAGAGAATGTGGAGAAAAGGGAACCCTAGTGCACTGTTGGTGGGATTGTAGACCGGTGCAGCCACTGTGGAAAACAGTATGGAATTTCCTCAGAAAACTAAAAATGGAATTGCCTTTTGACCCAGCAATTCCACTGCTGGGATTATACCCTAAGAGCCCTGAAACACCAATCCAAAAGAACCTATGCACCCCAATGTTCATAGCAGCACAATTTACAGTAGCCAAGTGCTGGAAGCAACCTAAGTGCCCATCAGTCAATGAGTGGATCAAAAAACTGTGGTACATTTACACAATGGAATTCTACGCAGCAGAGAGAAGAAGGAGATCCTACCCTTTGCAACAGCATGGATGGAACTAGAGAGCATTATGCTAAGTGAAATAAGCCAGGTGGTGAGGGAGAAATACCACATGATCTCA
>VMDR010002421.1:0-24913 GCA_007922815.1 Macrotus californicus
AGGGGGAGGTTAAGAATAGTATAGGAAATGTAGAAGCCAAGGAACTCATATGTATGACCCATGGACATGAACTAAAGGTGGGGAATGTGGGTGGGAAGGGGTGTGCAGGGTGGAGGGGAATAAAGGGGGAAAATGGGACAACTGTAATCGCATAATAAATAAAATATATTTAAAAAATAAAATAAAATAAAAAAATAAAAAAATAGAGTACTTATGACATTTTTTACCCTGAAAAACAATGCGTTTGGAATCCGCGTCAGTGTATCTTGGGGTCCAGGGTCAGACGGGCACCCAGAGTTGTTTTTCCTCAACGGCTGGTGGTTGTGCCTGACTAACAGAGCGCTCCCACCTCTCTCTGCCCTCAGCTTCATCCAGGGTTCCTTTAATGCTATTTCCTGACTTGTAGCTTCTATTCGAAATTGCAAAGTTATTTAAACATATTTATTTTCAGAGAAAGGGAGGGAGGGAGAAAGAGGGGGAGAGAAACATCAGCGTGTGGTTGCCTCTCACGCGCCCCCTACGGGGGACCTGGCCCACAACCCAGACACGTGCCCTGACTGGGAATCGAACTGGTGACGCTTTGGTTTGCAGGCCGGCGCTCAGTCCACTGAGCCAGGGCTGCGAAGAGTTTAAACTCCCCTCCCCAAACCGAGCGTTTTGTTGGGATTACATGTCATTTTAGACCGTCTTGGAAGCTCCATGTCTTCAAACGCTGACCTCCCCATTTATGCCAGGGCAGAGGGGGGATGACTCTCCATTTGCTTGAAATTTTGGGGGGTCTTTTTCTTTTTGATCCCTCAGTAGAACTTGGCATTTTTGTTCATCTTGGTATTCCATTTCTCTTGAGTTTATTCCTAGACTATTTCTATTTTTTCTCCTGTCCTTGTGAACTGGCTCTTCATCCATTTTAACTTCGACAGTTTCGAAAGCCTGCTCAGGCCGCACGTGACCTCAGGAGGGCCTCACGAGCCCGGCTTCCTCTCCCCACTGCCCCCACGGATCAGCAGATGCTCCTGATTCCTCAGGGAGGCCGTCATTCCACCTGCGACCGGCGATCATTTTATTGTCCTCTTTCATGAGCCATAATAATTACTTGTCCAACAGCCCATTCTAGAACTTTCTAGAACTGGTAACAGAGCTGATCAGGGCCTCCTCGACATGTCCCCAACGTTCACGAGTCCACTTTTTCCCATCACTACGCAGCGTGGTGGCGATGTCTCTTGACTTGAGGTAGATACCTTCGGTCTGTTACCAAGGTGTCCTTTTTGTTTTTTTAAGAGTTCTGAGTGGAGACGTTGAGTTCTAGCGAACACCTTTTTAGCATCGTGTCTCGGAGGGCACAAGTGTGGTGGTTTGCAGAGAGGCCCCTGCTCTCCCTCGCCGCCCGTGTCCACACCTCCCCCCGTCACGCTGCCCGGCTTCCAGCCCAAGCTGCTTCTGCACCTCGAGTCGGGCTGCCCTGTGACTTGGTTTGGACAACAGAACGAGGCACAGTGACAGGTCTCCTGTGTACTCCCTCTCCATCCTGGACCCTGGCTCTGCCGCCCTGCGAACCAGCCTGGGTCAGGCTGCTGGAAGGGGAGGCACACCACCGCCATTGTCCTAGCCCACTGCCAGCTTGTCCACGACCCCCCGGGGCCACCCTCCACCAGCCAGCCCGGCTGAGCTGCTGCTGAATGAGGGTGCGGGGGGGGGGGGCGGGGAGAGTCTCGGTGGGGCCTGACCCCCCACCCGGCTGACCCACAGCCCACCGGGCAGTGCGAAGTGGGCGTTGTTTGAAGCTGCCACGTTCTGGGGTGTTTGTCATGCGGTGAGAGGAAACTCTGCCACGGCTTCTGCCTCTGACCTACTTACCTGAACTGATTTGCTGCCGTGCCCGGTGCCCACGGGGAGTCCACACACAGACGCACCCCATCACTCTGCCATCCCGCTGAGTCACCTGATCCTCGGCAAGCGTGACCAGGCAATCTGTCGGAACTGACTACCTGGGCCCTCATACAATTCAAGGCTCATCCATCAATGTGTCATTGTCCTCACTCTGACCCCAAATGACCCTACAATCAACTCGTGGCAGGAGGGGGTGGATGAATGTGGTCTCTGGATGTGCTCACGAGCCTGGGCTCCAGGCATGCCCTGGTCAGAGGAGCATGAGTATAAGGTCCTGAGTGGGGACAGGTGGCTGACACCCAGGAAGTCAGGCCCCTCAGGCACAGGCCAACCGACCGAAGCCACGTTCTGCCTGGACGGGACCCGGGGACAGTGGGTTCCATCCTGTGGCTGGTCACAGAACCTAAGCCAAATGGAACCCCCTGAATACTGCGGTCCCTGCACTTGGCATCGGTGGTTTTAAACGATGTCCCCAAGTTCTCTGAGATCCCTCTGTCCCATGGTGCGACCTGAGCTCCTCCCCTTGCAGGGGCTGGACTTAGTGGCTGGCTTCTGAGTAAGTCAGAGGTGACACTGGGACCGTGCATGTCCACCTCCTCCTCACTCTCCCAGGCCACCGGTTCCAGGGGTGCCAGTTACCTCACTGTGGGGACAGCCCCACACCCCTGTGGAGGGGGACCCCTGCGCCATGCGCCCACCCTGATTACAGCTAGCCGTGGCGGCCCGGCGAAACCAGTCCTGAGCCTCCGGCCCACAGGGAGAAACAGAGGTAACACACACGTGTACTCAACTAAGTGACTAAGTTTTGAGGCGGTTTGTCACCTGGTGCAAGACAACCAGGGCGCTTCTTGTGGGAGGCTCCATACGGTGAGCTCACCCGTATCAACACACCCTTGCCGTCTACTCGAGGGCCTGGCACCGTCCCCTCACCTCCCACTGCCAAGGAATTCTTAGTTTACTGGCACTCGGCTCAGAACATAGGCCGACAACGTGCGGGACATGGAGCAAGCCTGGCTTTCCCAGCCGGGTGGCAGCCATGGCAGGCAGGTCTCTGACCACGGCCCTTCCACAGGGCAAGCCCCCGGGTGCAGCCCGGGCACTGTTCCAATGGCCTCAGATGGCCTCTCACCCTTCCGCAGCGACTGGGGTGCGCTGAGCCCCACAGGGGTGGGCTGAGTCAGGGACACCCACATGCACACACAGCCACGCCACTTCCAGGGGGCGCTCAGGCCTCAAGGACGCTGTCCTCCAGAGCTGCCTTCGGCGGCTCAGAGCTGGGGTGGCTTCTGGCACTGCTCTCTCCTCACTTCTTAAAGGCATGTCCCAGAAGTGCCACACGCATAGGTAAGTCCACAGCTTAATATGCTTTCTAAACGCACGCCTGTGCCAGCCCCCAGACGCCCCTTCCTGACCCCAGAGGGACGCCACAGCTCGGGTTCCTGTCTCCGCACGCGCTGAGCCCTCTCCGCGTGTTACGGAAATACAGCGCGCACCCCGGCCTCCTTCTTCGTCACAGCCTTTGTGATTCTTTCCCCACGTTGGGAGCTGTGGGGGACAATTCAGCCCTGCGGCCGTGGGACGAGCCACAGCGGGAACGGGCCACATACGCGTCCACCCTCATGCACGCGGGCATTCCAGGAGCGTCCAGGGCAGGGCCCCTGGGAGCCAGGCCGCTAGGAGTGCCCACGGGTCTGTGGGTGAGCAAGAGTGTGATTCTAGCAGAGAATCTACCTGGAGTGGCCCTTCCAGGGCCCTGAGTCCACCTTGGCTCGGCGGTGGCCGATGCTGCCTATCGGTTTGGTTCCACCCCACACTTCCTGAGGGCCCCTGAACCCGGGCGCCTTTTCACACGCTTATCCGGCCCTTCATTCAAAAGCCTTCTAACGACCTGACACAGTTTTTGCATTAATGGGAAGCCGCCTCTTGGGAACACGCTGATAAGCGTCCCCTAGAAGCAAGCCACACGTTCCATTTTCTTCCTCAGCCTGGGGCCCAAACACACAAATGGAAGTTCCAGCTAATTATTGACAGAAAGGGGGCTTATCAGACACTCCCCCCCAGGACTCATTCTGCATAGCTATGTGCCGGCTTTAATCTCCCCCTTCAACAGGTAATCTCCCTTAGTTTCAGTTACAAAAGCCTTCTACCCGGCAGTCCCCCCGGGGTTCTCGGTACTCAGAGCCTTTCAGAACTGAGAATGCGGGCCAGGCCTTGCTGAGGACACCGGGCTTCCCTGCCCCTTTCTCCGGGGAGAACCCTTCGCCCTGTTATCAGACACTCCCTCTATCTCCACTTTCACCACAGGGTGGGGGGCAGGGCCCTGGCCCATTAGCAAGGAAAAGCTGGCAGACAGCGCTGAGCACCAGCCCTGTGCCGGGCGCTGTGTGAGACGCTGAGGCTAGAAGGGGCAAAGCTGCGCCATCCTTGACTACCTGGCATTTACCTGGTGGGGGGGTGGGGTGGGGAGTAAATTGGTGCAGGACACAAAAGCCCAGATACCATCTCAGACACTGCTGGGGGGCGGCAGGGGGAGGGAGCACTTTGGCAGTTTCTTAAATAGATAAACACACTTCTATCTTCTGACTCAGGATTCCAGTTATTGGCATTATCGGAAAAATGAAAGCCTCTGTCCGGCCTGGCCGGGGAGCTCAGCTGTCTAGAGCATCAGCCTGATACCCCAAGGTTGTAGTTCCACCCGCGGTCAGGGAACACACGAGAAGCAAGGGATGCAAAACTAAGTGGACACACACCCATGTCTCTCTTCTCTCCAATCAATGAATACAAATAATTGTTTAAACTTACGTCCAGTAAAAGCTTTGTTCCTCACAGCTTCTGTCACGGCTCCAGACGGGAAACAAGTGGTCTTTTCGGAAGGATAGATACACGGATGGTGGTACATCCGCACCATGGGGCACACGGGCTGTGGTCCACCCCACGCCATGGAGCACACGGGCTATGGTCCACTCACACCACAGGGCACACGGGCTGTGGTCCACCCCATGCCATGGAGCACATGGGCTGTGGTCCACTCACACCACGGGACATGCTCAGCAGCAAATCCACTTGCGGGTACACAAAATGCCAGGCTGAACACCAGAAGCTGGACAGGGACCGGTCATGTGGGAAGAGCTTATGTGTATGACCTTAGAACAGGCAGGGTTGTTCCATGGTTTGGGGCTGTGAGGGGAGGTGGGGAACGGGCATGAGGCCGCTGTCTGGGGGTGACAGAAAGTTATATCTCCCTGGGGTGCGGGCGACACAGACGCATCTGTTGCAACTGACGGAGCCATGCGCCCAGGGGCTGGGTGCTCTGCTTCAGCTGCAAAGCCTGATCCGAGTTCCGGGGAGAGGAGCATGGCTGACAGGCACTCGGGCGGGCGCAGCACTCCGGGAAGGACTCCGAGCCAAGTCCCGGTGGCTTGCTGTCTAGGGGTGGCTGGAGGCGTGGCCAGCGGAACCCAGGTGAGCGCCGCCTGCCGTGGGCCTGGGCTCACTCCTGGCTTCTCTCTGGCTCTGTCCTTCGCTTCCTTCCTGCTTTCTCTGACCCTGGCGTTCAGTGACACCTTTTTCTTATGTGTCACCCATAACCAGACTGCCCTCTTTTGTCTGGGAGATGGGAGGACACAGTGGGGTGTTTTTAATTTAATTTTATTTTTTAAAACACGTATTTTATTTATTCATTTTTAGAGAGAGGGGGAGGGAGGGAGAAAGAGAGGGAGAGAAACATCAATGTGTGGTTGCCTCTTGCATGTCCCCCACTGGGGACCTGGCCTGCAACCCAGGCCTGTGCCCTGACTGGGAATCGAACCAGCGACCCTTTGGTTCGCCGGCCAGCGTTCAATCCACTGAGCCACACCAGCCAGGCGCACAAAGCTAAGTATTATTTTAAAACCAGAGTTCAGGGTAGAGTGTGAAGCAGCCTAGGTGTGCTTGGGGGCCCATCCACATGCTCTGCGAGGGGACAGCGGACTCCCACAGATTCAACTACCATGGATGCCCCCTCCCCTGAGAGAAGGGCTGTGGTGCGGGCACCCACTGAAGCAAGCACAGCCGGTGGCCCCGTGCACCGCCCCTCCCAGGGAGCCTGGTTGAGGGCGGTGAGCCCGCTGTTCCTCATCCAGGTCTCAGGGCCTCATGCCTCTCAGCACGTGGGCATCACCCCCTCCCTGGGACGCCAGCCTTCCGGGAGCTCCGCACATTTCCCGCCCTAACTGCCCTCTAAGGCGGAATTTCGCTGCCGTTCAGCAGGAGAGACAGGTGGCAGGAAACAGGTGGCACTGGGCTGACCGTAAAGCTTGGTTTCCAGGGCAGCCTTCTGAAGGGACTGTCGTGGGGGCCGTCCTCACACACCAGCCTCCTCGCTAGATTAGGGAGGAGGGGAGACAGCACTGGGCTCGGAGTGAACCCATGTGAGCTCTAGTGCCATCTCTGCCACCATGCCGCTGTGTGACCTCAGGGATAGCGCTCAACGTCTCTGAGCCCCAGGCTCCGCCTGTTACCTGAAGGCTGGCCCTGGCTTTCCCACATTTGGGGGTCTGTGGAGGAAAGACGGTACCTGCATCAGCCCCTTTAATGGCAGAAAGTCACCTGTTCCAATGGAGGTTTGTGCAAATCAGTGACGATTGTTTGATGAGCTCCCTTCCTTCCAAGTAGAGGTTGGAGAGCCTGCGTGTGTCCGTGAGGCGGTCAGCTGAGGTTAAGACTTAATTTATCGCTCAGCCAAACACTTCTAACCGCCCTGGAACGCTGGCCAAGCGAGATTTTTACATTTGCGTTCTTTGTCAGGGGCTGCTTAATTTATAACCGCACAAACGCTGATGTTCCGATACTCGTTGAGGAAGAGCCCGCGTGTGGCGGTAACTCAGCATATTCAGTCCGGGACGGCTTCACAGATTGATGGCTCCGACCTAAAACCTTCTACGGCCCAGTAATACATCGCGGAACTGCAAACGCCAGCAGCCAGAACAGAGACAAGCAGCGCCTCGGCCAGGCGAGCGCGGCGACCATCCCAGGAAGGGTGGCAAGGGGAGCGTGCACCCTGACGGGAGGGGCCCCTCACCCCTGGGCTCCCCCCAATCCCACAACCCCAGGCTAACGGTGACAAAAAAGGTCCGGTTCAGGACATCCCACAAAAGCTCTGCAGGGCCCTCAAAACCACCCAGGTCACCGAGAACACAGGCGTCAGAACCTGCCATAGCCCAGGGGCGCCGCGAGAGATGGGGTGCTGAGCACAGTGGGGGTCCTGGCACAGAAAGGACATTGGGTGGAAGCCAAGGAAATGTGCACAGAGGCTGGACTTCAGTTAGTGCCGACCTGTCCATGTCGGCTCACAGGTTGTGGCCACATCAGCCCGGATGCGAGGTGTTAACGGCGACGGGAACCGCCATGGGGGGTTCGGGAGCTTTCTCTGCAAACTTCGCGATAATCCTGTAACCCTGAGACTGTTCTAGAAGAAAAGGCTTGTTTAAACGGAAACACAGTAATGATGGTGATACCCATCTGGTTATAATCGGCGGGGGAGGGGGGGCGCACCCTGCTCGCCGTGCAGGGGCTCCTGGGGGCGGAGCTTGCAGGAGGCGGTGTGAACCCACCCTCTCAGGCCACGGGGGGCAGATGCGGGGCACGAAACACGCAAAACCCACCCGCTGAATTTTAAAATGCACCATGCAAGGTGAAGAGAGTAGTTTGGAGCTGTTTGTTAATGTGATAACATGGCCCCAGACCCATCCCTAGTGAAGACACGTTTCAATTCATTAATTTACAGAGAAAGATTATATATCATTATATAGACACAAAACCACTGTAGAGAGACCCAGCCAGCCAGCCAGCCAGCCGTCGATGTAGCAAGCGGAATCCTTGCCATGCCACCCCAGCACCCGAGATGAAGCCGCTTTCACTCAAAACCGCCTCCTTCTCACGGAGCACGCAAAGGAGAGGCAGCAGCATGTGCAGCTCCCAGAAGCCCCTCCGAGAACACCGAGAGAGGCTTTCCTGAGCCCCTGCGGATGACGCAGAATGAGAAGGGAATCCGAGAGGCAGTGAGCCCACCTGCAGGACAGGGCAGGGGTGGGGGGTGCACAGACAGCCAGTGCAGAGGCAACGGTGAGGTGACAGGCACGGGGAGCAGCGGGCAGGTTTGAGAAATGTGCAGGAACTGGCATCCCCTGGACCAGGCACAGGGTGGAATGTGGGGGCACAGTGCGGATGGGGAGTAACTGCAGCATGCAGCACGGTCACTTCCTCAGGCATGGCGGCGGGAGGGATCTGGGCTCCCCCACTCCCTCACCAACACAGAGGACGCAGCTAGGACTGGAAACAGAACACTCCGGATTCCATCATAAGCTACCTCCAGAGCGTGCACGTGGGAGCCAGGAGCCAGGGACCAGGGCCCGTGGGGGCCTCTGCCTGGCCTCCGTGCCCACACTCCCGGCCGCTCCAGTCCCCACGGTTAGCAGCCCAAGAAACACAAGGCAGTCGCCGCTGCGGGCGACTCCACCTCCACCCAGCAGCCCCCACCAGCATCTCCACTTCCACCCAGACGGAGGGTGCAGACTTCCGCACTGAAGTGCCTTGTTGACGCATTAAAGCATCAGGACACACCCGAGGCCGTGCGTGGGCACAAGTCACGCCTGCCGAGTGTGCAGGGGAAGCATTAAACCTCGGGTGTCAAGGGCTCTGTGTGCACAGCACGTCCAGAGGCAAACAGGGGTGCGGCCCACAGCTCTGGCCCGTGGGCCGGGATGTGACGTCCAGGCCTGCAGCTCTGGTTGTGTGCAGGAGCCCAGAGCCCTGCCCAGGCTCGGGGAAAGGCCTCGAAGGCAGCAGAGCGTTCCCTGGGCTGGGCTCCAGGCCCGGCGTCTGCGGCACATGCAGGCCCGCACCAGGGCTCAGTGCTCGAAACCCATCACTTGTCTACCTAATGGCCATGTGAGCACCGTCAAGTGGGTCTCCAAGGGCCGGAGGGCATTCGGTGCTTCATTAAACAGTGGACCCCAGCCTGCGCCACGCCGGCTGAGGGCCATGACTGACAGCGAGTGGGGCCCACCCACCGGACAGGTATTTCCTCAGCTGCCCAGCTCCCTGTTCTTGGGCTCCAGTAAAGCCCCCTCCCACACCGGACTGGGGGGAGCAGCTGGGGAGGCAGCAGCTGAGCTGGGGAGGACAAGGAGAGTGGGCTCTGGGGGGGACCCAGTTCTGGTCCTCATCTGAGTGTCCTCTGGTCTAAGTGTCAGAGTCCCCCTGGCACAGCCAGGCACGCCTCACCCAACCCTAATGATTGACAGGGGATCCTGGCTGTGTGAGTGTGGGCACATTGCTTGCTCTCTCTGTGCCTCGGCTTCCTCATCTGTCAAAGGGGGCTCATAATACTGCCAGCTGAACCAGTGAGTATGCAAAGATGTGGCATGAAGGGCTCGCCACAGTGCCATCCATCCACCCACCCGCCCGCCCATCCATGTACCCACCCATTCATTCAACTGTCCATCCATCCACCCATCTAATCTTCCACTTGTCCCTGCCCCCCCCACCCTCCAGCCCCCCGTGCCAGGTGCTGCGCTCCGCCTGGAGAAACAAGTCCCTCAAGGGAGGCTGCTGGGATGGACACAGTGCACAGAAGCCTGGCCTGCTGCTTTATAGGAAGTGACCACTGAGCCCCCACGTCAGCAGCTGGGAGGCGAGCAGGGGGTCTGTCGGGACGGGCCCGGCCTCCGCACACAGGGCTGACTTAGCCAGAGTCGGGAACCTTCCACATCGCAGACCAGAGCGTAGATCTACATGGGCCGCAAACCCATGACAGCGAGGACGGTGGCCACCCTGTCACTCCAGCTCCTGACACTGTGACCAGCCCGAAGAAGGGGACGCCTCACCGTATGTTCAAGCTGAACTGGACCGGGCATGTCACAGCAGCAGGACAAGACAGCTTGCTCAAGCCGTCCCAGCCCAGAAGAGGACATGTTGCATGTATGAGGACAGCAAAGGACACTGCTGAAAGAGCGCACAGACAGCCTAAAGGGGGCGAGGACATTCTCGCAAATTATAGAACTGGCAAGGTTAGTAACCCGCATATGTAAAGAGCGCCTGCAATTCAACAACAAAAAGACAAACAACCCTTAAAACATGGGCAAAGGAATGAAGTCAACGTACAAAGAAGATACACAAGCAGCTGATGAGCACGTGCAAAAAGACTCAAAGTCACCTGTCATGAGGCAAATATAAGTCAAAACCACAGTGAGGTACCATCTCACGCCCACTGGGATGGCTGCAATTCCCTCCTGCTCCTTCCCGTCCCCCCTTTTCCCCAAACTGTCTCCGTGACCACCCCATCACCCCGGCATGTTTCAGGCACTCCGGGTAATGGGCTTTGCACTGGCTGTTCCCTCCTCACAGAATGCTGTTCCCCCTCTTCTCCCAGGAGTGTGTTGCCCTGCTGCCCCTCGGCCAGGGCATCCCTGGCCACCCTATGTAAGATCGCCCCTGTTCCGGTTCCACTTTTCTTCATGAGACACATTGATAAGCCAGCAAACGAGATATTTAATTAGATATTTTTGATGATCAAGAAAGCTTCCCGAGGGCCACGCCTTTGTCTGCTCCGTCCCTTGCTGTGTCCCCAGGCCCAAGAACCCAGGGTCAGGCACCCAGCCGGCTGTCACTGCTTGTATAGCAGGTGAACGAAGGATTCAGGAGAGTGAGCTCTCCTGTCCTCACCCGGGGGACAGAACAGCAGAGGGCCCAGGCTCCAGGTCCTGCCCTGGCCACTTGTCAGCTGTTTGACCTTGGTAACCGCTTCACGCCTCAGTTTCCCCATCCCTAAACAGGGAAAACAACAGGGCCCGCCACAGGCAGTGTGTGGGGACCGCATGCGATGGTGTAGTAAGAGAGCTTCCACACACACTCTGCCTCCCTCGGCCCTTCTTCCCTCCAAGCCCAGGATGCCTTCAGTAGAGAGGCGTGCGGGGCATCCCAACAGGGTTTTGTGGGATAAACAATAGTGCATTAGGCAGTGGTCCTGCCCCCTCCACCTGCCCCCGCAGGAGGTAGACTTTGGGCTTGTGAACCAAAGGCTTCTCAGTAAACAACAAGGGAGTGTTGAAGGAGCCAGGATGGGGCGGGGAGGGGGGGGCGGCCAGGGTGACCACCG
Source organism: Macrotus californicus (assembly GCA_007922815.1). Taxonomy (NCBI): domain Eukaryota; kingdom Metazoa; phylum Chordata; class Mammalia; order Chiroptera; family Phyllostomidae; genus Macrotus; species Macrotus californicus. Next base: position 11,024 of record VMDR010002421.1, read on the forward strand.
ATTGCTCGGGGCAGTGGGAATGAGCTGGTCCTAGGACAGTCTCTGAACGCCAGGTGTGACACCACCTCTGGGTCTCACGGACACGCCTTATTTCGAGGAGGTCTCATGAGAGGGATGCTTTGGCCCGGCCCTCTTGGCTGGCTTCTCCAGCCGGCCCCTTCCCTCCAACGCCCCGCTCTCGCCTCTGCCCTCTGGCCGGCGGGACCCTCTCTCTTCCTCCTGATGAGTACACAGGGTCACTTCTAGAAAGAAACCAAACTGGGCTGTTTATGAAACAGACAGCAGGCTGAGTTTCTCCTTGGAAATCCAAAAAGGAAAAACGGGGGGTGGGGTGAAGAGGGGAGAGGGAGAAAGAATAACGAATGGGAGGGCTTCCCAGGCTAGAGTGGTACCTTCGGGCACTCAGGAGCGTGGCATGCAGCACGGCTGCGGCCCCTTGACCCGGTCTGCCCGCTCCCAGGTTTACTCAATAACCTCTGAACTGGGAGGGGAATTGTCTAGGAAACATGGCTTGGGTCATTTATTTTAAAATTATTGGTATAAAAATATCCAGGGTCGTGATTTATGGGCAGGGAGAGGCCCAGGAAGTGAGGGAGTCCCCTCCCAGCTCGCCCAGCCTCATTTATCTACCCCCCCAACCCCGTTCATCTGCTGTTTCCATTATGGCCCCAAGTCATAGTAGTCACTTTATATCACAGACAAATCTCCAGAACAGCACGGAAATATTATGTGTATTAATAGCGCCTGTAAAAACATCCGAAACCCTTCCATCCACCCGGGGGTGGACACAGCCCGGCTGGGGGGAGCTCTCCCGGGACTGGGAAACCTCCAGGCGCCCAGCAGCGGCCCCGGGGGGCGCGCCTCCCCCCAGCCCCAGCCCCAGCCCCGCGGTCTGGCTGCCATCTGTCTGTTGGCGGGTGCCCCCAGTGACCTGGGACGGACAAAGTGCACTCCTCACCCAGGAGGAGAGCAGGCACGTCCTTGCCGAGGAGACGGCTCCCTGTCTCCCATCCTTCGTGCGCCCCTCAGTCCTTGGGAAGCCGCCCGCCCAGGGATGGAACCCTCGCTCCCCACCCCCTACCCCTCTCGCGCTGCGCCTGGATACTCACGGGCTGCAGGGTCTTCCTTGGGGGACAGCCCCTCGAGGCCGATGTCGCTCTCCAGCATGGCTGGGCTCACTGCCCGGTTCCGGCGTGCCTGGACGCACCGGGTCCAGGAGAGGGGGTGACTGGTCTTTGGGGGCTCTGAGGGCCGGGGTCTGAGCGCAGCTGGTGAGGGGACAGTCCCCCTCCTCTCCAGACGCAGGACACGAAGCGGCGCGCGCTCACTGGAGCCAAACTTGGTCGCCCTGGCGCGCCGCCGTGCCACTCCGCCCCCTCGGCTTTTTGGGCTGGGGGTCCTGGGCCAGCCTCCGCCCCCGGGGGCCTACCTGCGGACACCGCCCTCGCCCCGCCCCGCCCCGCCCCGCGCAAATCGACTACCCCGCGGTCACCCGGACACCGAGCGAGCGCAGGGGACGCTGGAGATGAACAGTCTCCGTGCTTGGCCGGCGGGTCCGGCCCGCCCCCGCCTTCCCTCCGCGGGCGCGTCTCCACCGGCTCCGGACCGTCTTATCAGTCGCGGCGGCCAGTGGGGCCCTGGGCGGCCATGCACGGAGTGCCCCTCAGCTAGGCCCCCAGGGAAGGGTGCCCACAGGGGTAGTGGCGGGGGTATTAACCCAGCCCCTGAGAGGCACAGCGTGGGGCGAGGCTGTGGGTGGCCCGTCTAGCGTCGGTGAGCGCGCTGCGGCCCCCTCCCCCAGGCGCGGGGACCCTAACACCTCCCTCTCTCAACTTGTTGGGGGGGCGTCGAAGCCCTTGCACGGCAAGGAGAACTAGAGGTCACAGGGCAAGTGCCAGCCTAAACTTGAACCCCAGCCTGGGAAGCTCTTGGAATCTGAGTAAAGAGAGAACTGCCCCGGGAAACGAGAGAAAAACCCTGTAAGAAGAGGGCTCTGGCTCAGTGAGGCTAAGAAAACTCGGCCAGGGGGGCAGGCAGGGGCCTCTGCCCACACCCTGCCCAGGCGCTGGTCGGCGGGAGGTGCCACCGCCCAACCTTGTCTGTGTGCAGAAGGCTGGGTCGGGCCGCTGGGCGTCCGCCTTGACCGCAGAGATGGTGAGGGGGGTGCAGAGCTGCAGGAAAGGCCCCCCCCTGGGTCTACACAAGCCTCACACCCAGGACACCGCAAATAGATCCAATAAGTGCTGAGCGGCACTGCCTGCAAGAGATCGCTAAATTAAGCTGCTCCCCAACCACAGCACAGCGGTGGCGGGATGGGGGACAGCCCGCATGACATTTCAAAAGGTCACCTCACACTTTCTGCACCACCAGGAGGAGCGAGGCTGGTGCTGGGAACCCTCCTGTGCCAGGGACCCCTGAGTCACCTGCCAGGTTAACACTCCCCAAGCCACCAGCTTTGGCTGGCCCCTGGTGGAGACAGACCCAGCCACCCCGTGGGGACAGGCCACACCCACGGAAGGGGTCTATGCCTCGTGGCTGTAGGGGGTGCCAGCCTGACCCACCCAGGCCTGCTGAGGCCGGCACCATGTGCTCTGGGCAGAAACTCTCCTAGTAGCAGCAAAGCCACAAAGAAATGCCTCCGTTCCAGAATGTGCTTCCCTGCCTCCACCCTCCCCCCGCCCCCACCCGCCCCAGTGTGCTGTGTGCAGAGAGGAGACTCAAGTGCCCTTCCTCCCGAGGGGTCAGGGAGAGAGGCGACCTTCCCTTGCCTTTAGTGCTTGTCCCCTTCCTGTCCGGACTAAGAACTCGGGAGGCGAGGTACCAGGTGGGGCTTCTTAGCCTCTGCAGAGGAAGCTCACCTGTGAAGGGCCTGCCGAGAAGCCCCAGGCACCTGCCCCAGGAGGGCAGAGCGGGGCCACGTAGATTTCACCCAGCGTGTCCGATGGGCCCAAAGCACTCTTGTGTGGGAATCGAGATCAAAACCCATTTTTCTTGGGAAGGCCAGATAGCCAGCATGATGCATAGCAATAGCTCAGTTGTGTAAATACACAGAGAAAATTTTAGAATTCTAACCCCTGGAATGATGAACTATAAACCGAAAAGGCTCAGGGGGAGAAAAATGTAAATACGTCCTGGGCTATTTTTAACCACTATTGTTTACCTTTTTGGGCCAGAGATGGGCTATTGTACATGTAGCCAGCCTTAAAATGCCCACCGTTTAATGCATTATTATTAGCAGAAATGTGCTAAATAGCCATTAATAGGTGTTGATTCATTCCGACGGAAGCCATCTTTCTTCCTTTCGGTTTCTTGGCCCTGATGAGCCCCGCAGCCGAGTCCCACACACACGGAAGACAGTCGTGGACCGAGCCTGCGTTGGCAGCTGTTTCGTGCCATCCAGTTAAAAAAGATATTTTAGTCAATGCCCGGACCAGCTCCTTTTTGCAAAGATTGGATTCGCCTGCTATTTTGGTGCATGTGGCCGGGTGAGGAGGGTGCCAGGCTAGGGAGAGTCGGGGCTCCCACGTGGCCGGAGTGGGGACAGAGCCCTGGCAGGAGATGGAACACCCGGGCCCCAGCCCATCCTCCAGGGAGCCCCGCGAGGCGGTCAGGAAGAGCCTGCGTGTGCCAGGAAGATGTTTATGTCAAAAGCAGACTGGGGCAAGTGGACTGGCGTGGGGAGGTGGCACGCCTGTCCTCCACGGCCACAGCCATCATTACGGGACCCAGCAATCACGCCACACAATGCTTATAATCATGGGAAATGGTTTTCCCTTCCGGGGAGGCGGCCAGTGGGGCAGAAAAGGCGGCTCCCGGCAGGCACGCTTGGGGCCAGGGCTGCGGCCCTGGGGTCGGCCCAGGTTTAACATGGGCTTTGCAGGATGAGGACACCAGGGCCTTATCGGACGCCAGGTCCCCGTGGAGACCCTGAACGGGCCCCTGACCCAGAGCTACCAGCAGTAGTCCAGGAGTCAGCACGGTGCCCCCCTGCTGCTCAGGAGCTGGGCAGAGGCCAGAGCTGACCCAACATGCAGAGGAGGGTCACCAAGCCACCCCTCTGCAGCCCTGGCAGTGCACCCCCTGCAGTAGCCCAGCCCTCTCCCCCGCCCCCCACGGGCTTCCTGCCGGAGGACTGGTCTGTTCTGGACGGTTCATGCAGGTTCACGTAACCAATCTCACGCAGTCTCTGGGCTTCTGCGCACTGCTGCTCGCTCAGTCAGCACTTTTTCTTCCCTGATTTACCAGGTGCCCGACGTCCACCCCCCCCCCCCAAGGCACGTACGGGGCCTCAGTTCTTTCTGCAGCTGGATACATTCCACGGTGTGGCATGGCCACCGATGCTCACCCATCGATGAGCATTTGGGCTGCTTCCCAGGGGCCCCACCAAGCGACCTTCAACGGCCCAAGGGTCCCTGGCAAGGCTGGGCCGAGGCCACGGAGGAGGGGACAGCGAGCGGGCATCGGGCTGGAGACTCGAGGCAGCTGCTCAGGGCTGACACCAGGAGCTCCTGGGCGGGTCGCTGGTGTCTGAGCGAGCGGCTGCACTGGCGCGGAGGACCTGTCGTGAGTCCACGGCGGGCTGGCCGGCGAGGCCGTCGGCCGCCCAGCTTCCCCTGGGGCCTGTTCCTTGGACAAGCACTTACCCAGCCCTCCCTGTGTGCCGGGCCGGCTCTCAGCGCTCCGCAGTCTGTGCCTGCTTTGCTCCCGCTGTACCGATGAGGAAGTCGAGGCTCAGGAAGGTGGAGTCACTCGGGCGAGGTGACACCGCAGTCACGGCGAGAGCTGGGACTCAAACCCAGGCCCTCCGGCTCCGGAGTCTGCGGCCCAGCTGCGTCTTCCCAGCTTCCCAACCGAAACTCTGTCCCCATGAAACTGGGACTCCCCACCCTTCCCCCGGTCCCCGGTCCCCGGCACCGACTGTCCTACTTTCCGTCTCTGTGACTCTGACTCCTCCAGGGACCTCCTATGAGTGGGTCACACAGGGTTTGTCCTTCTGAGTCTGGCATTTTCCACGGAGCCCAGTGTGGTCACGTCCATCCACGCGGTAGTGGGTTTCAGAAATGTTTTTGCTTAAAGGCTCATCAAACTTGATTTTCCAAAAATCCAACATTGCTCTCCGACACGGGAAAATCAGAACCACTGGCCCCCAGCAGGCGGCTGGGGCACCGGAGCACAGTAAACATACAGCAAAGTGTGCTTCTACCTGGTGCTCGGCCTGCGGGGCGGGCGCCGAGCCTGGGTGGTGCCGCTCAGCAGGAGACTCAAGTGGCAGAGCGGTGACCGACCACCTGACCCCAAGCCGAGGCCTCGTCCTTGATGTGGCCGACGTCCGAGGGAGGGCCGAACGCCACCTCAACCTCCCTCGTGCCGCAGCCCCTCCTGTGGCCAGAGCCCTCGTGTGCCCTCGCCCTCGCCCTGCGCAATGAAGGTGGCACCGTGGGCTGGGGGCACGTTTGGGGAAACACCCAGAGCAGCAAGGCCCCCTTCTGTGCGCCCCGCAGGTCTGTGAGGCGGCCCTGTGACCCCGTCACAGGGGCTGTCTTCCCTTTCAGACCCGCGATCAACTGTTCACACCGAGTTAGTTTAATCTGTCACCTCAGCCACGTGGGGCGAGATTTGTTATTCCCACTTTTGGCCGAGGAGACTGCCACCCAGAGAGGGGGACGGGCTCGCCTGAGTGGACATGACTTGTACGTGGTGGAACCAGGGGTCAAATCCAAGAGCCGCTGATTCTAGAACTTTCTTCCAGTCCACTTGAGCTCTCCTTCCGCCTCCCCTTAAACCTCTGTTTGTTTCTCTAGAGTGTGAATGAGCGAATGAGCGTGGACGGGCTCGCACACCAGCTGCAACGCATTATGACAATAGGAACACTAGGAAGGTTATGGAAACAACAGTGAGAAACCCATATTGCGTTCTTTCCATCCGCTCCATCCGAAGTCCGGGCTTGGGGCTCCTCGGCTCCTCCGTGCCTCCTCGGCCTCCCCCCTCGAGGGTTTATTTGCAGGGTGAGGACTCAGCCCGCAGTGCGGTGTTCCGGGAACGACTACCATCTCTCGGCCCGGGCACCCTGCGGGGCTGCCCAGATGGCTTGAGTTTTCGGAATTCAGGGGACTCTAATTAAGGGGGCAGAGACTCAGGCTCCGAGCTCCGTCAAAGAAAACACAGCCTGCTTTACTCAGAGTAAACATCGCCCATGCCAAGGTCTTGGCGACACACCAGAGGCGAGGTGACTGACTCTAGGTAAGCTTTTCAGCTCTTTGAGGATGGTGGATTTCTGCAGAAAGTCCCTTCTATAATGCGACACGCCTGCGGCTTTGTTCCCCCAGAGGCCCGGGTTCTATTCCGGCTTCTCAGCGGAGCGGCCTCGGGCTTCCTTTGGGAGCCGCCCACGAGATGCCTCCCCAGAGAAGCTTTGCTTCACATGTGTTTCTTTAAAGGTAACACAGCCGAGCGTGCAGTCTGTAATCGCCGGTGCGATCGGCTGCCCAAGGCTGGGGCCTTTCTCAGGTGCTTTGCCAATGAAAAGGTCAGACGTTGCCATGTGAGCAGAGGGGGCTGCCTGGGAAAAGGGGCCATTGGACGGCGTGGGCTGCCCACAGGGGGAGGGGCAAGCCAATGGGGCCTTTTGCGCAAGGGAGCAGTTTTCCCCCAAATGCCTGACTTGCCCTCACCTTCCGTGTGGGTGGAGGGGTGCTGAGTCCCAGGGAAAGAGGACTCGGGTCAGGCCTCCCTCAGGGACGCCGCTGCCAGCCACTGCTCCCGAGACCCTCCACAGGGCTCCTCGGGTGTCCCGCGGACAGCGGCCCCTGGGGAGCAAATGCGGCCGCTCCAGGAGCAGACTGCGCACAAACCCGCCTTCCCGACGAGATAATGCTTTCCCAGACATTCGGAGGGAACCTGAGAGGGGAGCCGGCCTCGCCCCCATTGTCTGCGAAGGGCTGGGAGCCCTGGCCACCACTGCGCCCACGCGCTCTGGGTGTGGGGGGCACAGAGCTGCAGTCATGGGGGGGCAGCCCGCCAAGGAGTAGGTGTCCTTTGTCCTTGCCAAGCACTGGGTGAGTCGCGTCCCCAGGCCACCCTGTGCCCCAATTATGGTGCATCTGGTTGAAGACTCTAGCTCCGCCCAGGGCTGCAGGTGCTGGCCTACCATTCCAGTCGGCCTGATGGCCACAAAGGCGGTGGCGTGGCCCCCGGAAAGGGGTGACCCTGCCACCCACCCCGAGCACGCCCAAACCTAAAGCCCATTAAGTGTTGCCACCTCTCCGGGTTAGGACGGGCCTAGACCCCAGGCCACGCTCGGCTTGGGAGCGGGAGGCTGTGGCAGGGCCACCCACCCGAGGCCTTGTCTTGGGTTTGGAACATCCACCGACTGTTGGTGGCGTGGTTTCCCGTTTCCGTGGCCGTGACAGTGACGCCGCTTGCGGGTTGAGCTACCTCTCCCAGCCTCTCCTGTGTGCGAGGGCAGGGCTCGCCTGTGCCAGCGTTGGTTTGACCAGCTGGGGAGCCCCCCTGAGCTGTGTGCGGGCCCCTCCCTTCACTTCTACCGAGAATACTTAGTACCATGTGGGGCATCCCACTCTGGACGCTGAGTCCCGTCGCACTCCAAGGAGCAGGACAGGGTGGGGAGAGGATGGGACCGCCTGGGCCCACGTGCTGGCTAGGCGGCTGACTACGGCACCCTACCCGGCCTCCTCAAACTCACCCGCAGTTTGGGAGCACCCATCCGAGGGGACATGCATGAAGTGGACCCCTGTGAGGGGCGCTGGCCCAGTGCATGTTGGCCCCCCATTCCTGGGCTGTGGTGGGCCTGTCCAGGGTGCACGGCGGGGCCCACCGCAGACAGCCGGTTTGCCCCCTCCAGGCGGGTTTGAATGAGTGAGCTCAGCTGCTGAACAAATGCCACAGACGTGCGGCTTAGACTAGACACATACGTCCCGTCCTGGAGGCTGGAGTCAGAGACCCAGGTGTCACCAGGCAGGTTCCTGCTGAGGCCTCTCTCCTGGGCGTGCAGACAGCCATCCCCTCCCTTTGTCCCCACACGGTTGCCCTTCTGTGCATGTCCCTGTCCTGATCTCCTTACAAGGACACAGGTTGCATTAGATTACGGCCCTTCTCAATGACCTCATTTTACCTTCATCTCCTCTGTAAAGGCGCTGTCCCCAAATATTGTCACATTCTGAGATGCTGGAGTTAGGGATCCAACATAGAACTTTTTTTTTTTATGGTGGGGACAGAATTCAGCCATAACAGGGTGTAATGAAAAGTCAATTTCAGAGGCGTGGGCCAGGTTAGGGGAAATTGACAAGGGGTGGCGAGGCTCCGGGACCCTGGCAGCGCTGGGGAGCAAGTGCCAAAGGGCAAGGAGAGAGGGTGGGTACTGTGGCTTCTGCAGAGGGACCAGCCAGGCAGGAGTGGCCAGGGAATAGACACCAGCATCTCTGTCCTCTGGTCCCAATGGCCAAGTGTGTCCGGAACTCAGAGGGTGGCAGGGGCAAGTGGGCACAGTCTGTGACACTCCCCCCGGCACCGAGCAGAGCAGAGCAGGGCAGGGTGGCGAGGAAGCTGCGCTGCAGAGGCCCTGGCGCGGTATCCAAGTGCTTGACCCCGACTGCAGGGGCGACTTCATAAACTAAACACGGCAGAGCAAACTAAAACAAACAGAATGGTCAGCAGCCGCCCGGTCCGGCCGCCAGCAGGGGCTGAATGAACCATTCTGAGGAGCACGTCACCCCCCAACCTGGTAGAGGCCCCAGCTTCTCACTGGCTCCCAGCAAGGATGTGGGTTCCGGAGAAGGGAGGCTGCTGTGCAGGGGGTGCAGGAGAGCACAGAGCCCGGGGCCGCAGCCTGCAGCTGCCCTGAGCTGGTGAACCCCATAAAGACGCTTCCGCACGTTTCCAAGAAACAAAGGAGGGAGGCCACCCCCTTTGGAGTCCGAATCACCCACAAGTCTCTGGGCTAAAGAAGCCTGTGTCCTCCCTGCAGGGGTTGTAGGTCTGCTCTCAGGGCCCCTCAGTTCCCTCAGCGCAGGGGCCCCACTTCCAGCTTCCCCATGTTGGAGCCTGCGGTTCCCAGTAGCCCCCATGGGTGGCTGCACTGTAGGGATCCTCAGGGAGGGGGTTTCCCAGCACCTAACTCCCCTTCCTATTGGAGGATCCCCTCGATGTAACATTGGTGGGTACAGAGCCCGTGCCTATGTAAGGAGGTGGGAAATCCTTCAGGTCCATCTCCCTGGCAACTGGACATATGACCCAGGCTTGGCCAATCAGATGCCCTTGCAAGTATCTTGGCCCCTGGACCAGAGAGGGCAGGATTAGAATTCTCTCAGGACAGCGTGGCACTGTCCAGTGGCTGTGGTGGCCGTGTGCGGTGGCAGGGGCCCAGGAAGGAGGGTGGAACACTCGCCCTTCCTGCTCATGGCTCTCCCAGGCCGCCTTCTCATGGGGCTTCCCATCATGCTCTTTTCCAGCTGGGGAGCCAGACTGGGTGTCTGTTACTAGAGCCGGGAATTCTGACCCACGGACATCGAGATCGGTATTCACGCCCAGAAGTCCACAGGCCTCGAGCACCTTCCTTCTGAGTGACTGGTGTGGCCTCATCTCAGGGACACTGGGCGTTGTCCTGGCTCCTGTTTCCTCCTAGACTTGGTGCCTGGGGCTCTCAGAGACGCCCTGGGGAGGTGTGTCAAAGCCCAGAGCTTGGGCGGGCCCCACATGCTAGGAGACCACCGGCCCTCTGTTGGCTTGACGTTCTCAGGCAAGGGCCTTTGCCTTCCTGTGCCTCAGTTTCCTTATCTGTAAAATGGGAATCCATTATCGTGCCTCCCCCAGCATCGCCACGGACAGCGAGTGAGCGAAAGAGCGAACACCCTTTGTGCCTCACCCACTGCACCCTTTCAGAGAGTGCTGACTCCGATTTTTAAACGTCTCGTTTTCCCTGGGCCTCATTTTCCAGACACATTTCCAAATGATCTTATTCCTTCTTGAGGACAACTAGGAGCCTGGTAAGCTGCCGTAACGCCCTTCCGAACAAGGCGGAACCACACAGTGCCAGCTCCAGCAGAACGCACGTGCCGCCTACCTGCCCGCCCACCCTGCGAGCCTCGCCGAACTGCCGAATCAGGGAATTAGCTGTGGTTTTCCCCTTTCAGAGAGCCTGTAAGGACTGCTGGGAAGTGTCCAGGAACGCGGGAGGCTTCAGGCAGCACTCCCGGAGCAGCTCACGGTGCCGGAGAGCAAGAGGGACTTGGAGAGACAAGAAGCAGGGCGAGGGGCAGAGAAGGGCCATATGGGAAGGGACGTGCTCACGGAGGTCCGAGGGATCCCGAGAGAGTCCTGCCGGCATCTGGGGAAGGATGTCTGGGGCCTCGGGGCCCATGAAGGCAGCTGGCTGTCACTTATAACACGCTTAACTGCCCTAGGCGTGCCTGTGCCGGGGCGGGGGGGGGGGAGGACCGTGAATCCTGCACTCACACACACGTCTCCAGGCATAATCGCAGGTGAACATCGATACAGCGGGCTTACACAGAAGTGTCTCGTTGCAATGCAGTATGAAAGTGCCCCCCAGTCCCGCTGGTCCTGAATTGTCCCACAGCTCCAGGAAGGTGCCACGTGTGACGTTAGTTACTGTGTCTTCCGTCTGATTCCCAATGGGAGGAAAAACGCACAGGTGTGTGTGGGCCCCCAAGGAAACGAGCCGGCTCAGCTGTCTGCGCAGTCATTGTCCCCTAACTGACATTACCTTCCTGGGTGTTGGAGGGAGTACTCACATTTTGCCAGGATTGAAAAATACAATTTCAAACGACTATGTGCCTGCCCACCTGCAAACAGAGTGACAGACCTAGGCACGCACGGCTCACTCTGGACACCGGAGACTGAGAGAGCGCTGGCATTTCCAATCCAGTGGTCAGACGCCCCGCGGTGTCTCCGAGCTTGCCTTCACCTTGCTCCTGGGGACCACCACCCGTTTGACAGCTGAGAGACCGAGGCCCCTGCACCAGGGCCTGCCAGCACCAGGACTAGAAACCGCCCTGGACCTGTGCCACAGGCTGCCAGTTGCCACCCTCCCCCAACATTTATTCTTTACCTTTTTCTTAGTAAAAGAGCAACCTAGTTTCTAGCTGCACATGACTACCCAGAAGGAAGATTGCGTTCCTGGCTGCCCTGCAGCTCGGTGCGGCCATGGGCCTAAGTTCAGGCCAGTGGCAATGAGTGAAAGTGTATGGGCAACTTCCAGGGAGGGAGAGTGCCTTCTTTGCCTTTTCTCTTCCTGCACTGGAATGAAGATTTGATGGCTTGAGCAGAAGCAGCCATCTTGGGCCATGAGGTAGAGCCTTTGCTGAGCATGGCAGAGCAGGCTGAGAGAAGGACCCAGCATCTCTGATGCCTTTGTGAAGCCTTCTACCAGTCCTGGAATCATGAAATGCCCACCTCTAGGCTTATACAAAAGACTCCCAAATTTCTAAAGATAGGTTTTCCATCCCTTGCCACTGAACCAATAAACAGGCCTTGCCTGGGTCTCCTCTCCCTACAATGTGACTGTTTATTCAACTCCTTCATGATGACAGAGATGAAGGAACATCCCCAGAGAGGGGGTGTGAACTGTCCAAGGTCACAGAGCCCTCTTATGTAAACATTTCACATCAGACCTGCATGAAATAATTGCTACAGCAAATGGTCCCTGCCTCCAGCGTGTGGGCCAAGACCGAGGCCTGGAGAGCATTTCCCAACAGGATTTTCACAGGAGGACTAATTGACAAGGCTGGTGACACTTTGAAGGCCTTGGCCACGGTGGCTGCTGTCAGCTTAGCTGTGCCCTGGCCTGCTGAGGACCCACTGCAGGGCCTGGGTATGCAATCCCGCAGCTCTGAGGAAACACATCCCCAGAGGGTCAGCCTCTGGGGACAGGGGTGTGCCCTGCCCCATCGCGCTTTGGTCAAGCTTCAGCTATGTGGCTTCACCTGTCCCCAAGTTCCCCTTGGGATCAAGACATCCGTAAGGCCTCCCTCCCTCCCCCTTCCCATCTGTCTGCATTTCCCACCCCCTCACAAGGACCTCTCCTCTGATCGATGGGGAGAGACAGCTTGCATCCTGCCACCTTCCTGCCACCGGGGCCCATGGAGCTGCAAGCTGCCCCCTCCCCTAACCTCGAGACCCACCACGGCCTTGCGTGACCCATCCTCCGGGCGAAGAGAGGCCAGGTTTGCAGTGGGGTTGGATGCATGGGGCCTCCTTCAGAAGACGAAATAGAGGCAGTGGTGGTGGTGTTGGGGGGAGGCTCTTCCCAGCTGCCAGGTGAGACAATGGGTGTCCCCAGGGAAAATGCGGCAGCAGTAGCCACCTATCCTTCCAGGAGTCCTCTGCAGTGGGGACAGACCCGTGTTACAGAAGAGGAAGCCGAGAGCTGGGAGGTTGGTTCATTCTGGGTCACAGCAGCTAGGCAGTCCCAGCACCAGGACCTGGCCCTGCCTCAGACCAGGGCCTGGGGTCTCCCTGCTGCCCTTCCTGCCCTGGGAGGAAGTCATCACACGTGGCCCTGAGAGGGAACCCTGGATCCTAGGTGACAGGGGCAGTGGTTCACCCCCGTCCCTTGCCAGGGACCCCTCGCATCCTTGCTGCCCCGTAGCCATCCAGCTTCCTGCTGTGTACCCATTTCCATTCAGCCACAGGCACCAGAAGAGGCTTGTGCTCACCTTATTTAGCCTGGGGTGTGATTGACAGATGCAGGTCTAACTGTATCCCCTAGAGACCCCGGCATTGTTGTCGAGGGCTCTGAGAACCCGGAGCACGGGGAACAAAGGTGAAGGATGCCTCTTCCAACCGCACCCAGGGGTTCTTTCAGGGGACCCCTCCAATTACAGCCCTGTGCGAAGGCAGGGGCTTAGGTCCAGGTCAGATGTCCCACACAGGAAGTGCTCCTGGGAGAGGTGGGTGCCGGCATCCAAACCTGAAGGTGGCCCTGCTTGTGCCCCTGATGGAGTTGGCGAGGGACCCCGCATCCCACCCTTCCCTGAAGGGCACCACTAGCAGCCCCCCGCCCTGCCTCCACCCTCTCTCACAGCTCAAGCGTTGGTCCTGAGATTAGGCATTTCCCAGAATTCCTAGCCCCCAGCCCACCCGGGTGCACCTGGCTGGTCCCTCCCACCTGGGGAGGGAGGGGCTTCGCCTAATTGATGGCAGTGACAGTGAGATGCCCCCACATCTGTGGCTGACCGGCCAGGGGCCGCCGAGGGGGAAACGGGCTCTCGGACGGTCTCATTGCTTCGGCGAAACTTGGTTGCTATTTGAAGGCTTCTCTGTAAACACGGGATTGCCCAATTCACATTCCTCCTTCCTCTGTCTTGACTCTCAGGCACTTTCAGAACAACCCAAAATAAGACACAGTCCCTTTCCAGCTAATTCATTCATTTCTCAAGTCCTCACTCTGTCCCCCTCTGCCCTTGGAACTTGTGTCCCAAAGGAGGCCCCAGGACCCCAGAGACGGAGAGTCATTCCTGGGGGGCGTTCCAGCTTTGGCCAAGGAAGTCTCTGGGAAGGCAGCTAACCTCTAGACTCTGACCTCTGACCTGTGACCCTAGAGAGAGAGTACAGAGCGGGGACCATTGAGAACCACCCCCTTCCCCCTCTGTCCTACAGGAGAGGACACCCCAGCTCCTGCCCTGGAGTTCCCTTTGGAGGGCTGGGGGGGTGAGTCAGTTTCTTCATTCACTCATTCACTCATAGATGGAGAGGTGTCATTCATTCATTCACTCATAGATGGAGAGGTGTCATTCATTCATTCACTCATAGATGGAGAGGTGACATTCATTCATTCACTCATAGATGGAGAGGTGTCATTCATTCATTCACTCATAGATGGAGAGGTGTCATTCATTCATTCACTCATAGATGGAG